>JAQFXU010002080.1:0-23142 GCA_034693705.1 Spatulosminthurus flaviceps
TTACGTCCTGGCGGGATTAACGTCAGCGGGATTAACGTTAGCGGGGTTTTCGGGGCGGGATTATATCTGAACTCCCTAAAAATACGGTAGATTACATGAAGTATATTGCTTTTAAAACTAGTACGGAGTGATAAGCTAAAGTTACATGTACATCCATACATACATGTAACTTTAGCTTATCACCCCGTCCTAGTTTTAAAAGCAATACTTCATGTAATCTACCGTATGCATACATCTAACTTTAAAGCTAAAGTTACAAGAATGAATATATATTTACCTAGTCAACTTTAAATTGTGATATCCGCCCGACAAAATTTCATTCCCCTTTTCCTAGACTCTACGTCTCTACCTAAGCTTCCATTGTGGCTACGACGATGATGTTAAGCTTATGTAGCCGAAGAAATGAAATACGATACAATATTCCCAATCAGAGTCATCTAGTTTAGTGTGGCAGTGGTGAAAGGCGATGTATGGAAGGTTTAATAATCATTCATTATTATAATTTGCACAACGGAAATCCGGTGTGCTACTCGCTTTTCCCGATACCTTTCTTCGCATTCACATTTCACATTTGAGAAATAGTAACCCAATATGTGTAATATTTTAATTGGCTCAGGGGTTCAATAGCTGATCAATAGCTACACCAAAGTAATTTACAAGAAAAGCTTCAGGGATAAAATAGGGGATAATGCATGTATGGCACATGTACTTTAAGCAAATTAAAGGTTACTCGGAAACCACACAGATATGTGGTTGGTGCCGTTAAAAAACCTCTCGTTCGATAGGGCTTTCGAATGATATCTATATATATTACCTTATAAAAACCGAGTGTGGCCCTTGGAGGGTAGGCATATTGTGAGAGTTAAACGCTCCAGCTGGGTTGGATCACTTACCGTATATACGACACCTGCGACCTCTACATACCTTCGGTCCACTGCAGCAGCCCCGCCGCTCTGGAAGTTCATTGATGATTTCGTCTTCCAAAAGGAAGTTCCAAAATAACCAGTAGTGGCATGCGTGGCAGTAAAAGCATTGCTTTTACTTTATTATGTGAACAAAACAACCGTGCTACACGTTGCAAGAATCTTTGATGTTGAACATAAAGTAATTTTAATAAAATGGGCACTTACTTCGGACAGACCATCGGAGTATAGTAAAATCATCAAGAAATATTTAATCTAATTTATAAAATATACAACATGGAAAATAAATACTTCAGATCTACGTAGGTAGTACATAATTAGTAATGGCGTAGCCCCGTCAGCAGACCTTTTGTAATGTGTAACAATATTTATGAACAGTCTGAAAAGCTGACAAGGAGTAGGTAGAACCAACAAAATCACTTCGAAGAAACACAACAAAATAGCAAATTAAAATACTATCCTTCTGGATAGGTTAACATAAACTAACTGAGAAGGACATTATTTTTCAAATCTTAAATACAATGTTTTCGAACGAAGCCAAACTTCTGTAGTCTTTATTACAAAATATACACAAACCATACAAATATAATCAGCTAGCCAACCTTATTTTTACAATAAGAACTAATACACAATCAATGAAGACGTTAAAACGATTCTTATTATTGCTCCTAAAAATTCTATGGTTTCCAGAGTTTCAAAGTTCCGTCTTCGCTGTAAGTACATATAAGATTTTGATGGGGATGATGAGAAATACCGATAACATCTTTATCATGAACCTGAAAAATTACATTACAATAAAGCGTTTGCATTTTTTCTTAATACCAGAAAGAATCCTGCCTGATTATAACGACAGGTTAAATGTGTAATAGCTGCATATATTTTACCGTTAAAGTTCTCTCTAGCTTTCCCGAGTTGGTGGAAAAACAATACAATACACGATCCTCACCAACACAGTAAATCCATTCTCCCCGAGGTGAAATAGCTGAGCAAACGAAATCACCACCTTCTCGCTTACCGCTTGTAAACGATTTAACAATCTGAAAAACGTTAAATAAACATCGTAATAGATAAGAAAGGAATTGGAAATCCTATTTTGGGGGTGTAAGATGAATTTATCAGTACCTGTCCTTGCATATTCATGATGACAGCGGTGTTGCTTCTGTTGCAAACGACGAAATGATCAGGGTTTTTTGGTAATAGCATAATACAGTTAATCGGTATGTCAATTGCTCCAGTTCCTCCCAGCGATTTGTATGTATTTAGACATTCCGTGGTTTTCATACTCCAGACTTTGATGGAGCCATCGGAAGATGCACTTATAATATTATGACTATCAGCGGTAAATGTAACTTCATTGACAAATGATGAATGGCCCCGGAACTCTTTGATACACTTGCCAGATTTTAATCCATGGATCCTATTGATAGAGGTGAAAATTAGACCCATTCAAAACTCCTTTAGTACAATTTTTAGAAGGCATTTATACCGAATCGTCATATCAAAGGATGCACTTAAGAGCTGTCCGTTATCCCTGGAAAACTGCATACAAGTGATACCCTTATTGTGAGCTTTCTCAAATCGCCTTAGACACTGCCCTGTAGCTATTTTCCAAACTTTAATTTTTCCAGCTTGAGAGCCAGTAGCCAACATCTCCGAGTCTCTGCTAAACGCCAGACAAAGAACTGCTTCTTCCATCATCATATAACTGTCCTACGAGCATAACCAGTCATTCCATTATTAGCTACAGAGAAATACTTCGTATTCAATAAGGCTACTGTGTTGCAAAGCACGTGTACAGTAAAGTTACCTGCGCTTGGTATTTGAGATCCTTTCGAATTTTTCCAGTTGTAAAATTCCAAACTTCAATAAATCCATCAACAGAACCCGATACCAAGTACTGCCCATCTTGAGAGAATCTCGCACATTCGACGTGCGTCTTCTGTCCAAACTTGATTTGTTTTACCATTTGCGTAGGGTATTTTTCGTCTTCCTGTTCTTTCATCGAAGCCTTTCCTCTAAATAAATCAATTGCTGTCCCCGGTGGCAGTAAACCCTGATGTTGCTGCCATTTCAAGGCCTGGGCAAGAAGTGCTAACAACCGAGACGGTGGAACCACAGATACTTCTCCTGACAGTGCCTGAGCAATTGCTGATCTTCTCTTTTCCTTACTGCTTCCCTCTGAATACGCCTCACGAGGGTCAAAGTAAGAACGTGCAAGAAGGTTTTCTACAAAACCAAATAATACCTCCATGCATTCAGCATTGCCTTCAACACATTCAATCCAACATCAATTCTCTAAGAAACTCATAATCATAATTATGCGTTAATAATTTAAAAAATTAAAGTAACCATCTCAAAATCCGAAATCATTTGAAAAATTTGATGTAACCATGAATTTGTAAATGAGAGAATCATACATACTAAAATGTAATATGTAATGCGATAATGATCGGGTCATGGGCGAAAGCCTCAGGACCTTGTAAATAAAATACAAATACAAAAATACAAAATCCGAAATCATTTACCACTTACCCAAATGCATATATCTTTCCGGTTCCAACTGTTTCATCATTATCATAGGATCTGTCTGCCTCAGGAGCGATCTTGCTGCTCCTAACTCCCTCAATTCAATCAGCTCCAAAACAACCTACAGCCAAAAATATAAAATCAATACATCACTCCAGTTGACTGGTTCCCAAATCCTAATTTATATCTCTTAACTCCTCCCTTACCTGTTCATATAAATCAATGAGTTTCTTATCTGGTAACTTCAATGATTGTGTCACTTTCAAAACAATATCCCAATGTCCAGCAATGATATCCCCCGCAAAGCTCTCCACACTATCCACAGTATTCAAACTGACACCCGTTTCTTCCTGCAATACTTGCAACGTCCTCAATAAATTCGACTCCTTCAAAAACTGCTGCACCAGCCTGATAATACTGTAATCAACATTTCAAAACCCATTGAAAATCCTCCAAATCAACCATCCCATTCTCTAACCTCATTCCACACCAACTTTTCATCCATTATTTCCCTCTTCAATCAGGTTAGAAAATCAACGGAAAATACACTCAATTACTTACTCCGTTGATTCAATCTCAATCGACATCTTCAATCCAAATTACTCGTCTCAGTATTCAGATAAACAGTATTCGTAATAAGCCGGTTCCTATCTGCTAATAAAAAAACAACACATTAATTATTCCTACTCATCTTTTTTTTACATTTCAAAACAATTAAAAATTTAAAAAATTTACCCACCTCACCACAAATCGTACAAACATGCATCCGGCCTTCAATAATTTCCCACTAAAGTCATATGCAACTCGAAATTAACTTTTACTTTTGTAAATAGCGGCTTCAAAATTTTAATTTCCGTTTCACAACGAATGAAATCCAACCACATGTAGCTACTTTACTTTCCGAGCTGAGAAAATCGCAACACTATTTAGTCACTCACGTTTTAGACAAATACACCATTGACGCTCCTATGTATATGCACTGCCACTGCATTGAAAGTCTCATAAACATATATATGCAGTGACTGCTTCCATTAAATGAGCTTGGTTTGGTTGCATTAAAAACAGACAAGAGTCAGTCGTGTCATTGAGTAGTACGCAAGAGTAATCATAGAGTACAACCTGTATGTATATATAATTATTGCTTACATTTCATACTTATTATTTGTTTGCTTTAATATGAAGTGAGATGCACTGAAGTGTTTACGAGTCCTAACACAATCAGTTCCAGTGCCGCTCCTGTAACATAAAGTTTGTTTGTGTGACTCTCCGAAGCGAAGGACAACAACCAATGGTGAATGGGGATATCAAATGAATAAAGGTTAAAGGGAGTGTGATATATAGTGGATTCAAAAGCAAGAGGCGCTATATAGCAGGCAAACCCCATACATACATAGTATACAATCCCAACGTTCCGCAAGTTAAATGAGTGTGTATAGAAAGGCAGAAACAGTGCTATGGTGTACGTATGATTCCTAAGAAAGCTGGCAAGTATTGCAGCAAAAGATTTTTGTGATCTCTGCGGCCCTCGGAATATCACGGAGCAGTGTGTGTAAAGTATTGTATAGTGTCTGTGTATAAGTAATGGTAAGGAATATATTGGTACGGTGAGAACTCGAGAACTGACACGTCGGAACAAGGTTAATTATTAAAAATTTTAAGAGAAATGTCTGTCACTGTTGTGTTTTGTTATGAACTGAATTGGAAAGAAATTGGTCTAAATTTGGGGAACTAGCATTGTGTGGTAATTCATTTTTGTTGTGTTTTTTCAGTAAATTTTTGTAGGCCTGTTGGGAGCCGACCGTATAATCATAGGAAGAACTTTCTTGATTGTGGAATTTAAGTTGGACAAGTTTTAAAGTTGAAGGTTAATACATTTATTTCAAATATGTGGAAAGAAAGTTGTCTTGTAATAATGAAGGGACGAGTTTAGTATGAAATAGTATGAATAATGGGAGTAAAGAGTTGGAATGGAGGTATGTGATGTGAGCCGGTTGAAATGAGATTTAGTGAAATAGTTGATCGGAAGAATTGGGAATGATTTGAAGATTTGGGATTCAGGGAGGGTGTAGTAATTTGGCAGATGGCTGAAACCGTTGTGTGGTGGGATTGATGATAATGGAGGTTGATGTTTGTTTTTTCAGACAATAATTTTTACAATGGGAGACACCGACACTCGCCGTAACGTGTATGCTATTTTGGATTTTCTCCAAGATGAGTACAACAAGTCTTCGACATCTGCAGATAGTAAAGAAAGTATTGAAGTTGCTATGCAGTGCTTGGAAACAGCTTTTGGTGTGAATTTGAAAGATGTTCAGTACAAGCCCAAAGTTTCTTTGAGGAATGCTTTGAGCGAGAGTCAGCGATCTGGTGCCTCAACTTCTACGTCCCAGCCACAGACTGCTAGTGCTGAAGTAATAATTGCTATTAATATTAGTATCTTACTGCTTTGACATGTACTTGGAGCTTTTACTTTTTGTCCAGTCTAGTGCGTGCGGTAATGTGGGTTTTATGGAAATATTTTGAAATTTTTGTAGGCAAGGCCGGGGTTGAATGGTGAGCCGTATACTGTTCCCAATGAGGCGTCTGAAGAGGCTCAGAAGGCTGCTGATACTCTGAAGAATTTGGGTAATGAAAAAATGAAAGAAGGACTGTTTGAAGAGGCTAGGCAACTTTATGACAAGTAAGTTTTACATTGATTTATCCATAGTGGGTAGTTATGATTTTGTAAACTTGCGTGGAATAGGGGTAAACATGTGGCACATTTATTCCTTATAATTTTTTCAAAAATTACATTGTTAAGTACGTATTTACTTTGATTTCAGAGCTATAGAATTGGATGGACGAAATGCAGTATATTTTTGCAATCGGGCAGCAGCTTTTTTAAAGCTAGAAGATACAGATAAAGCTCTAAGAGATTGTCAAATTGCGATTCAGTTACAGCCTAACTATGCAAGAGCATATGGAAGGATGGGGTATGTAGTTTTTAATTCGCCACTTCTAGATGTGCATCATGTAGTCAGTCATTGCATTGATAATATAAGATTTTGTCCGGTACGTGTGCAAAGATTTGTGTTTCATATCTCTTTTAGAGTAATTTACTCATCTTTGATGCAACATGTTAAAGCGGCGGAATGCTACAGGAAGGCCAGTCAATTAGATCCTTTAAATGAAAGTTACGTGAACAACCTCAAAGTAGCTGAAGAATGGGCTGAGGCAAACGAAGATAACCCTGGAGGTGCTGCAGGAGGTGCAGCAGCAGCAGCAGCAGCTGGTCAGCCGCCCAACTTTCAGGCCATTTTTTCGGACCCCAATTTGATTAATATGGCGACTCAAATGCTGCAAAATCCAAACATGCTTCAAATGTAAGCCATGAGTGCTTCACAGGGGGAGAACTATGAAGGAAACTGCTATTTATATCTTAATTCGTAATACCCTTCTAAGATTCTTTATTATTTGCGTAGGTTGCGTTCATTTATGAGCGGATTTCAGAATGCTGCCCCGACTGATGCCGCTGCGGGTGGTGGAACTCCTCAAACAATGGACGGACTTCTTCAAATGTAAAATTTTTTTCACAGCTACATTAAATGACAGATATGGGTAATTTTTATGGTCGATCGAATTTCTAATTGAACTTGACGTAATATTCGAAATATGTTTGCGTTATTATTCTTAGGGGACAAGCAATCGCACAGCAAATTCGAGCTGCAAATCCAAACTTGGCCGATCAGTTAGGCTCACAGCTGGGAAATCAAGGACCTAGATCTTCTCCGCATGGTGATAGTTACGATTTGTAGACGACTTCGCGAATTATGTCTACATCGTTAAATACTTTTGTTGCTACTAAAACCAATAATCAAATCAAGTGTATCACTATACTCTAAAAAATACAGTTTTGATTGCTGAAACTCTGTTTACATATGAAAGACGTTCCCGTTACTTGTTATAAATTTATTACTAATAATATGGTTCATAATCTTGTTATAACATACTCCTTAACATTATTATGACTAGCCTATAAGTTTCTTCGACAGCCTAGTCTACCGTGGATTTTAACTCCACACTGATTTCACTCAAGTAATGTGAAGCTTTTGATTAACCATCCGATGAATGTTTTCCAACAATTTTTTAAAATCTACTCCATCAAGACAGATTTACTCAAAAAACAATGCACTGAGTAGTCCCAGCCTTGCAAGTCATCATCCAAGGGGATGATACTCAAAACACCCGTAAGAGTCTTCTACATACCCTCATTTCTATTTCAAGTTTCTCCTCCAATCAACTTCGTATGATCAAGCTGCTCGGATTTTCACTGTAAGTGAATATTAAAAAGGTTGGGTCAACTTATCAGTACGTCACCTATTACAAAGGCTGGTATGTTATTGTAATTAGTATATTATGTATTTTTCTCATATTCGCCAAGATTCGGAAGAATAGCAATGCTTCAGTTATGTACGTATATTCACCTAAAAAAATAATTGCTACAATTAAGCAAAAGTAAATTGTAAAAATACTATTATTTAAAGTTATAATAGATTGTAGAAAAAATATCAATAAATGATGTCCCAAATTGCGTGGACACTACATCAAGAATTTCCAAGTCTCTGTTATATTTTGAATTGCACGCTGATAAATGATTATGAAGCTGTGAAGTATTCTAATTTTGCAATTGATGGGTACAATGTATCCGTATCCTATAACATTACATCCATCATTATTTACCAATTACCGTCCGCGCTTCTGTACACCAAATGTTACATTACATACATATTACCCACAGATTTTTCCTTTTGGACATTTTGCGACTACAACTCATTTACATATAATCATATCGATTTTATAGTTTCTAACCAATCAAGAAACATTTTAAAAAACACGCGGAATGTTACTATCGGTCGAAATTTTGTTCCTCTTCGCATAGGCTATATAGGTGTACCTATGTATTATGTATACCTGTATGCTTACGCTTTACCTTATTTATTTTTATTGCTGCCTGACGTATACTCACGTAGGTTGTTGCTTGTGAAAGAATCCCGAAAAGAAAAGGGTCTGACGGGAAGCTTTTAAAGCGACACCTGTTAGAACGGACGAGTACTGTTGGAAACCGCACTTGGGTTTGATTTGCCGGATATTTAGCACCTATGTATATTTTTAGTGTGTGTGTGTTTGACATAAAAATGATAACAATAGTTTGAATGGATTTCATTTTGTTTGATCTCGATGAATTAACGTAATTAAGTTGGGCATTTTCACGTTGTTCGTGTTTGTAAATTTATTTCTGATCAAGTTTTATGTGATGAGTGTTATATTATATTTGTAATCGTGTATAAGTGTTATCATTCAATTCACTTTTGACAAGTGTTTGTTGTTGAGGGACTTGAGGGTCATTTACATTCATTGTAGTTTTTTGTTAAAAGTGTCTATACTTAATATATTTTGTCAAAATGACGGTTATGGAATTTTTTGGGTGTTCATTCCTCGCCTTCGGACCACCATTTGCTCTTTTTGTTTTTACTATTGCCCATGATCCAGTCAGAATTATTATTCTTATAGCCAGGTGAGTCAAAACACTTCTGTAATGTACTTTTATGGAATAGGAAATGACATGTGTACATATAAAGATTGTGAATAAGGTATGAGTTTGAAACTGTATGTAGAATTATGTAGGAAATCGATTAATTTTTTGAAAATATATTTTAGTGCTTTCTTCTGGCTACTGTCGCTGTTACTATCATCCCTGTGGTGGTTCATCGTTAGTCCTTTACGAGAAGAATTAGCCTTTGGCGTTGTTTTCTCAGTATTATTTCAAGAATTGTTCCGATTTCTTATATATGTACTGTTGAGAAAGGCAGAGGGAGGACTGAAGAAAGTAACTGCAGATGTCCATACTCAACTCGTCGATAACAAACACATCCTCGCTTACGGTATGAGAATTGATGGAAGAATTTTTAAATTAAGGGTTTCAGACTGGTGGGTTGAAATAAGATAAGGAAGAAAGATTTTCAACGTTGAAAATGTGGAAGACTTCAAATGGTTGGGGTAGAGATTTAGGCGGTGGTGCAAGTGAAGAAATTGAGCGGATATCATGGATAATGGAAAATAAATCCATGATTTTCGTCTATATGCGGCCAAAAGTCTAAAAATTGAAAGTAAAAATTTGTTTTTGCGATTACGTGAACGTTTGAATTAATTTTAGCGTTGGAATTTTCCTATTATGATGGTAGGTGTAGCAGACACAGGAAAAAACTATACATCGGTTGAACTTAAGTGAGACTTTTTGGTATCTGCAAAATCAGTACCAAAATTTTCGAATCCTAAAAAAACCTAAGAACTCTGGGAAATTGGAACTGCCAATTTCATACCCGATCATATCGGTAATTTCTGTACTCATTTGCGAAATTGATAAAACCTTTCAAGACTGCGCTAGAGAATTATATTTGACACATTTAGATAATGAATGATCGATTTCTTACAAAATGTTTCGACGAAACCAGGGTTCAACCGATTTATAAGCTTTTTCTCCGACCTCTTGTACTTTAAAATTTACCTAAAATTATTCATGCAATCACAAAAGATATCTAGTCAATTTGAGAGGATTTAAGTTGCATCAGACCAAAAATATCTCGGCTAAGTGAGTGTTGATGCAAAGTTTAGTGCAAGTTTTGAACCGTATTGTATCCTCTGTAGCGTTTAAACGCTAATAGACGCATTATAATGCAAACTGAATTTTAAATTCAAGCAAATGAGGGGGACCAACGAATGAATGTGATTTATTTGTTAGTGTATTTTAAGCCCAACTTGAAAGGACAAATTTTTTGTCGTTGTTAGTACTTGCAATGGGTGTCTATGATTATTGACGAAGTTGAATTCTCTGTTTCATAGATTGCAGATGAATGAATGCAAAATTGTTGGCTTGCAGCTTTAACGGGATTAATTTTGTTTTGTAGGATTGTTTTGAGGGGAGATATTTTCATTAAACGTTAGCGTTAATTTTGGGCTAGTTGATCTTCAAGGCGATTAGAAGGAGTAAAGCATATCTTTATCAGCTTTGTTTTAATTTTTTGCAGTTGCTGGTCTTGGTTTTGGACTCATGAGTGGTGCGTTCGCACTAATCAACGTATTGGCAGACTCCGTTGGTCCAGGAACGGTGGGGTTGCGGGAAGGAGGGGACTCACCGTTGTTCTTTATAACCTCTTCAATAACAACACTGTGTTTCATCTTCTTACATACTGTATGGGGAGTAACTTTCTTTCATGCATTAGACAACAAAAATGTGGTTCTGGTTGCCTCCGTAGTGGTCTCTCATCTGACAGCTTCTCTCCTGGTAAGTGTCAAGTGCTGTCTGATCAATTCTTCCTGTCGTACTATTTGTAACTTATAAGCTTTGCCGAATAAGAGAGAAAGACTACTTTTTTTGTTTTAAACCTATCATTTCTTAGCCGTCTCTTTGAAAGAATAGGATATGATTCTTGCAAATATAGATTTTAGCGTGAATGTTTGTTTCGGAAGTATAGCGCAACTACTATATAAATTTAGTTTTTTATCGTCAGATCTTTATTCAAATGATGTAGCGAAAAAAGTGAACAGGACAATTAGGCACCATTTTATTTAACATTATCAAACCAAAGCGTATAACAACTATTCTTCATATGTAGTAAGTTCCAGAGTAACCAAAATCAGTGTGTATACTTCAGAAGAGCCAGGTGCTGTGCCTACAAATGAAATAATGTTTTTTATTTTGGTTTTCAGACACTTCTCAATAGTCGGAATTTGTACTGGGCTACAATTATACCAGATTACCTGATTCTACTTGTATGCGCCGGGATTGCATTCCGAGTAGCAGGCGGACGGTTTTCGAAAGAGATCTTTCGATTTTAGAGGAATCTGATAGTTCTGGTTTCCAATTTTGAATGAATAAACTTTTTGATATGATTTTAAATTGTATATTTAAATGTACTGAAACACTAACTTATCTTACCATGTTCAGATGGCCACCGTGTTTGCTTTGCGTTTGTGAGCTATGTGTATTCCTAAAGAATCAAATGTAAATAAATTTAATTACTGTATTTACTTTGATGATCATTGTGTGAATTTAGACAAGTGTCAAATTAATAGCTATTACTTACGAACGACCAATTGAAGAACAAAGTGAGTGGTTGGTAACAAGGTGTGAAGGGAATTCAAGGAAGTTCAAGATAGCAGGAATGCATGAATGTATCTTTTCTTATTAAGCGAAAATTGTCCGTACCTTTTTCTGTGAGCATGCCGGCCAACATCAATCACGGTTTCTTGCTCAGCTAGCTCGAAAGCTCGTTTCATCAAGGAAGTGATATATGGGTTTGAGCGGGGTGGAATATATCTAGTCGTGAGATGCTTTGGCATTTCCAGCTGCAATTGTAAGATGTTTTCGTCGTGATAATGGACATTCTCAAATGCGTGCACAGTTCCACTATCCGAGCGATGGAAGAGAGGCAGTTTCAGCACTTTATTCATCGGTGGTCGTTTCACCGTCTGCATTACGGTCGTTTCCACCGGCGCAAGATAATAACCATCGTCTTTCTCTTTGTGCTGAATTCGATTCTCCACAAGTTTTCGAATGACCGTTGGAACGAAGTTATCAATTATCAGTCTCTTCAATTTGAGCTCTCTGAACGGATTGCAATGCCAAACCAATATATATCAGTCATTCAGTTTACGTGATGTCATTCATACTCTAGGGAATGTTTCTAAGAAAGGTAAACTGCCCTCCTGCATGCTTGTATTTCCTTTTATGTTACGCAAAGCTATGATTAAAGGTTACTTTGGGACAATTTACTGCTATGCAGGACCCTAGCCTTAGATTGTATTGATTGTAAGACGTTGGTAGGAATGGGAATTACACTTGTTCGGAAAAACTACAGAGATTCCCTGGGGAAAAGTAATGAAAGGTGCTTGTAATTCTAAGAAATGAAAAGAATTAATAAGCTAACTACAAGGGACTCTTAGTTAGCAATTGGTTGAGGCTACATGGATCGACTAGCAATGAGCTGAAGTGCCAAACTTACCTTCTCAGGTCCACTTGCAGGGCTATCAGATGTTTTCTTTGACGAAAATTGTCTTTATGAGATTTTTCTAATTCTTCTCGAGTGGTGTGAAGTTTGAAACGAAGCTTCTGCAGTTTCCTCAACTTGACCTCAACTGATGTTTGATGAGCAACCAACGCTCCTTTTATTTCGTTGGCCGTCAACTCATGCTCAGCCAGTTTTAGTCTTATATCTTGTTCCCGGAGTCTTGACTCTGCTAGTTCCTGCTGCTTCATCTCAATCAGTTTTTGCTGCTCATTAGTATGGTCGAGTAAACTCTTACCTCCATTCAAAACTTTGCTTTCCAGCCACTGAATTCGGTCTGATAGCTTCGTACATTCTGTCTCTGTAATCTTGACACGTTGCTGCGTCTCCTCCAGTTTCTTTAGCAACCTATCCTTTTCTTCTTTAACAGTGACCGTATCTTTGAGCAGTGCCTCACGCCTTTTCTCTAACACTGACATAATGTATTTGGGATCAGTTGTTGCATCCAGTCCGTAAGGTTGTAGGAGAGGGGCCAATTCCTGAAATTTTTGCGATTCTACTAGTTTCATTTGCTCCGAACTTGAACTGCTGCTACTCGTATGAGCGGTCCGAGCTCGGCTTCGTACTTTTGGTTTCGAGTTCTCCTCCTCACTTGCCATACGGTTGTACATTGCTTTCTTTTGAAGCAGTTGGGATCTCAAACGAGCAATTTCCTCCTGATATTCCCTCAGCATGGCATCTTTTGGATCCTCGTTAATCTTGGGTTTGTTTTTGATTCTCTTAGCTCGACTTGCGTACCGCAGAGTCGTCATAGTCTCATCGTAATTGAAACTAGCAGGTCCAACTGTAGCTACCATGATTGTTCTCGAATTCCCGCCTAGGGAGTCCTGAAGAAGACGCGTTAACTTGGAGTCACGATATGGAATATGAGTACTCTTTCCATCTACAAGAGCTGCAATGACGTTTCCCAAAGCTGACAACGACAAATTGATTTTGGTCGCTTCTTTCAATCGTTCTCCACTAGCACCTGTTTTCGCTTGCCGCTCGGATCCAGCCAAGTCGACCAAATTGAGCTTGCCCACTTTGAAGTGGTTTCTCCCATCCGGCCATATCTCTGACACTTCTACCGTAATCATAAAGATTGCATGAGACCGGGAACTATGCTCATTCATATTTGTCGCTCCCACGGATCTATTCTTATTCCCTTTTGCCATCAGTTCATTGATTTCTGCAATGTTTCCACACAGAAATGATGATAAATCCTTGACGTACACACCCGTCCTGTTCTCCTTCAGCTCACATTTCTTTATTCCATCTTTAGACAGGAGATCCCGTATTTCTTCCTGATAAATCTCCAAGTACGATGCTCGAACAAGGTAACGCTTTTGCTCATTACTAGCAATGTGCTTAAAGATGTGCTTAAATGCGTTCGGAATAACTCCCTGCGTCTCCTCCGATTCATGGTTTCCTGAGGCAAGTAAATAATTATCGTTGTCATGTTACTTAATTAATCCCTCCCGATTTATTTCCTCCACTCAAACCACCACTTGTTCATATTATCCTCATTCCCACCCAAAAACACATCAATCCCCATCTTATTCACATAGCCCCCCATAACTCAAGAAGAGCCTTTATTTAAGATCCTATATATACGTAGTACTTATTACTCAATCATATCCCCCACATACATAGAATAGAAATAAACCTTTTTCCTCCCAAAATTCATCATTCGTAGCCTAATCATAGCCCTGCTCATTCATTACCTTCCATAGTATATGTTTTCCCCGTCCCTGTTTGGCCATAGGCAAAAATCGTTCCATTAAATCCTTCCAAAACGGAATCCACCAGAGGTCGAAAGGCTTCCTCATAGAGAAACGGTTGGGAAAAACTGATGACAAAAAATGTCAAAGTCATCTCACTACTTTTATTCATTCGCTCAAGCCTTATATCCATCCATACTCACAATCAGCTTTTATTATATACAAAAGCACATACTTACATACACATAAAAAAACAAACCAAGATATAGAAAGTTAGGAGAAAAAATTTAAACCATAACTCAATCAACTACAATCACGCCATATTCTGAGGAAGAAAAAGAGGGACTAGTGCTTGCACTATACACAAGAATTATGACTGCTTCACTAACCTGCCATCGTAGACAGCATCAAATGCAAAAACTTTACGCTCCAAATTAGCTTCTTCGTTGCTGGAGGTTGGTGGCCGTCGAACCTCAATCTCACCATTTTCTGGAAAGACTTCCACCACGCTAGAGTGAATCCAGACAAAGAAATAAATTTATGACACCCCACTGCACTTCTCAACTACTTTTACAAATACTTCATCTATAGGAATTCTGACTACTGCGTATACACACACTTTATATACTTTACATCACTAGTACCAACACAACAGATACTTTCTCCTCCTACCCCCTTCCCTTCTCCTCCGAAAAAAAGAAACTGAAAAACATGGAGACAGTAAGGGGAAAAATTTCTCTGATATCATCTATCCTTGAATTCCAGGACACTCAGTGTCATCACATATAAAACTGTCTCCCACAGACGAAGAAAGCAGGAACGAGGAAGGATAGGAAACAAATTGCTCTGCCTTCCCCATATACCCTCACTTCCCACAAGAGGAAGTACACGTAGGAAAAAGATGCATATCATGTTACGTATACACTATAATAACTTCACTTACGAGGTATGGCCTTCATCTACTTCCTTTTGACTTAAAGGACGTGATCGGACAATTACTTTGACTCTCTCAGATGATGCGGATGATTTGGGCGGTAATGGAAGTGCCATGGAATCTAGCGACAATGCTCCTTGTGGTCGCTGACCCAATCCCCACCTCGATTAACTCGCTCCTCTTTAAAACAGATAATATACACGTTCACATTCACCCGACCTCTCCTTCATTTTTCCCCCGCAGATACTACACCCACCTGCTGGTCATCTATATACACTGTAGTAGGTAAAGATTACATACAAGGAAAAATGTATTTATAATAAAAAAAAGTTTTATATTTTATTTTATATAAGCACTTTTCTAACCTCTCAAGTGCTCCAGTTATACAATTATACAATAAATTGTGATTATACGTAATCCGTAATGTGAAAGTTTCCTGGGAACTACTAGACTTTTGTAGTAGGGCCAGTAATGTAACCTTTTAGATTCACGATTAGTTTACGAGGAAAAAGATAAGGATAACCTAAGACTATGGTTTTGGTCTGGGAAATACATTTAGAGGAAATGGTTACACAGAAGAATAACAGGTAGAAAAAAATAAGAGGATGCTCTCAACGAAGACGATGGTTACTGGAATTCTCTATGAATTGTTCCGCCTTCCATCGGGACTCTTCTACACCCTGTCCAAGAGGGAGGACAATGCAACTTTATGGTGTAGGTCAGGTAGTTAGATTTTGTGTATATTGTATATATGGTTTTTGTAAATGTCCTTAGGCAAAACTTCCCCTTCCAAATGCAAACTTGGACGCTCTTATCCGTCACAGTTCCCACTCTCAGTAATAGAGTGACATGATAAAATTCTGGTTTTTATCAGTCAAGGGCTTTTTAAAATAATAAATCCAAGTTTAAAAAATATAAATACGTTTATAAAATATCTGGAACTTGTCTATAGTCTAGAATTTTTCCTCCTCTCCCGCGAACTAAATTGTTTAGTTTACTCCGTTTGTCATGACAACGTCTATGCCCGTGAGATCGATGCTTTCTTGCTTTCTCTCTCTGTCTCGCTAGCCTCTTTCTCTCTTTCATACTAAACTAAATTCAACTTGACTTGAGTACATGTAAGTAGTTTATTATGCACTGGCTATAAATGCCGATCTGTTTCCAACTTCCAAGAGGTAAGTTACAAAGACAGAGAAAGAGAGTGTACTTGGAGAAAGTTTGATGCAAAGGGCAATCCGCAGAACATAATACATTTTTTATCTGGAATCTATTAAGTAAAACATAATATAAGGAGAGAGAAGGGAGACAGAAGAACTAAAAGTGGCTCTTATACAAATTTCCTATACAGAACTCCGTTGCTTACTAAACCGTGGAAACATACGGTGAAGACGTAGTACTTGAAAAGGGAATTTTGCACTTGTATTCTCCTCTCCCGTTACCTATGCTTGTCTAATGCTCAAGGATAATCATGTAGATGAAAGGAATAGGAAGGATACACATTACATGGGAATAGTCCAAAGCCCATGTTAGCCAAATGAATATTATATATTCTTAGAGCAAGCCTCAGTTACACCATTCCTTCAATCTATACTCATCAGTTGAAATCAGGAACGAAGTGCCGGTTTCCCTTCCCATACATGCACACAGCTCTACCTTCCTCATCCTCATTCCCAAGCAATGAAATCGTGTGGGAAGTCAATAGAAAGTTAGCTGTGTAAAAAGCTTACACATTTGTATTACACAGGAACCTCTGCTCTCCCTGTAATAAACAGCACTTCCAAACTTCCAATAGGTATTCTCTCACAGGGTACTGTGTGTAAGAGCATTTCCCTAAATTGTCCTACCTTCCCACCCATCCATGTTATGTTCTCTATTAAAGCACTTCCTCCTTCGTCGGCTTAAGTTTGACTTAAAACGTATTTGACGAAAATAAGCACAAAGTAATTATTTGAAGATTACCGCCATTTAAACGTATGCTATTATGTTTTAAACATTTTTCACACACCGCACCGTAGTGTGTATGGAAAATCTAGCAATTTGTGGGCAAGGGTACCTCATGGTATACTTCTCAGTAATGACACTTGGGTTGCTGTGATGGAGAGACCTCACTGTATTTTGTACTTGTATTTATTGATGTATCTTTTTTTTAAAAAAAACTTTCTTCTAATTGTAAGATAACTCTACTCATGAAGTTGGAATTCAGTGGATTCTAATCAGACTGAAGCTGTCAGATCTTATCAGGACAAGTCACTAAAGTTATTTGAAAAAGAATTCACACAGCTTTCTTTTTCCGCTACCCGTCCCACTCAATTAGAGTATCAAATTTGTAGATAGCTCCGTAAGGTACCCATAAAGGTTGCCCATCCTGTTGTGTCTCCGCAACTAATTCCTAAACTTTCCCTTTTCCAGGTATTACTATTACAGTCCTTGACAGATGTTTACAGCTCCCTTGCAATCCCCTAGAATCTGCATTACTCTTGAAGTAGTTTTAGAAATTTGGCTTTCCTACACAAACAAATATACTAAATATAACCTATATTGAATTACAATAGGAGTTTCCATCTAGAACAGAAAACTCATGTGTAATTTATACATATGCTATGTATTTGGGAACTATATACAGAAGGGAAATTAACTGGATGTGAGACGCATTGGTCCACTTTTAGAATTAACATAAACTGATGTATATGCAGTTATCCTATGTTCTATTACTCATGTACTTAGGAATTAAGGTAAGAAAAAAACACATGGGTGGTTTTGTCTTGTGGTGATGATGCAGATAAATATTATTTAAAATTGGAATTTAATACCTTGTGTTTACTTTCTCCAGTGCTTTCCTTCAAATCACTTGGATGTTTTGAGTAAATTTTTTTTTCAACACAGTACAGATATGGTGGTATGGATAGGTCTTCCTTCAGTTGACTGGTTGGATTGATACAGTGAGTAAAAACTTCTCCCCTGTTCCTCTCATGTTCACTTTGGATTTCCTCTCCTTTCTCTCTCTCTCTCTCTCTCTCTTTCTCTCTCTCTCATTCTATATATCTCTGCTTTTCTCTCCTCTCTATCCATTGATGCTTACTGCGGTGTCTCTTTCGTATGGACATCTGCATATATTGAAAGTATGCACTAGTTCGCTATAATACCTTACATACGTGGTGTTCCTGCTTCTTCAAATAAACGTCTACGTATTTGTATACGAGACCCTTCAGATTTTTCCTTTATCAATGCATTCACACAGCAGCTCGCTTGCCTTCCCACTGTAGCTACTACCACCCCTGTTGATATAAAGTAAGGGTGGTGCGAGAGTACTTTCCTTTCCCAAGGATTCATCATTGAAAGCACGTCTTACATACATTGAAGGGGAAGCATTTCATTCCCTTGCCCATGCCCATTGCAGACTCAGCTAAATCACCATTCGACTCCCCTATTGCGTGTGACTGCTTATAGCTATACATGGTAAAGACAGAGCAGATGAAAGTCGAATCCTCCGGATGTGTATCCCTATCTGACTTGTCTTGGCAACAGTGTCCTCCAAGGAAAAACAACGAGGAGCTCAGGAATTATTATTATTATGTCTCTCACTTTCCTCCATGCGACATAGTTCACGCTAGTTTCTACCATATTACACTGGAGTGGAGTGAGTGGTTTAGGATGATTGCGAAACTTGATCTTTTTCACTCATATATGGTAAAGACTTTTAATTCATCAAGGGAAATACAGGAGATACTAAAGGGATTGAGAAAAATGGAGATCCTGCTATGCTTTCAAATATCACGACCCATCATTGTTGGCTTGGGACAGACTACAGTCTCCGTGGGAGCGGGAGCAGTAAATTGTCGACCCTTTGGTGACATTTCCTACCACCATCTATCCATACCATCCGGTTGTTTCCATATAGCTATTTATATGTATGCGTGCATAAATATCCATACATAAATATACACAGAGAATAACACACCAACAACAACACACTTTTCATATAGTAAGTAACAGCTGGAATTACAGCTTACGTAGATTTCTCCGATTTTGAACTTCCTCATAAGTTCTGCGGCTACTTAACTCAAATTATCGAGGCTATTGTAAAAACCAAGTATATATATATAAGAGATACAGGGAGGAAAATTCCTAACATTTAAGTTCATGCCTAGATGAAATGATGCTGTATATTTGAAAAAATGTCTTTATATATGTATTTCTTACCCATGTGTAATATACACATATTTATTTCATGAACTTATACCATCTATGCACATATATACCAAATGCAGCAAGAATTTTTCCCCTAAAGACTCTCTCAGTCAGCCAGTCAGATTACGCCAAATTGAATTTATGGAAAAAATATTCTTCGATGAAAAACTTCCTAAAAAATTATAATTTCCTTGGAAATTCGAATCTTCCCTCATCGTGGCTCATTGATTTTGAATTGCTAAGTTGTTGCAAGTATTCCTTAAAGCTCTCGTCTTTTAAAGTTTTGATGAATATATGTCCCAAAAAATAAGGAATATTTATACACAAAATAAACAAAAATTCCTACTGTAAAAATGTGGACGGGATTATTTTTAAAGCAATTTTATGTATGCGTAGGTTGAAATTCCGTTCGACGTGAGGCATGTTTTTCTACGGGAGTAGTACGCATATGTACTCATGTGTATAAGTACATAAGTACATTCCTTTAGTAAATTTAAGGGGGAATTTTAGGACTTACTTAGTGCCGGGACACCTCCGACTTATCAGTAACGAACAGTGCCAACTGTCAGGTTGATTTGGCTGTGACAAGGAAAGACTAAAATGGTAGCATTCCGCTGCTCTCATTCCCACGGACGGACAAGCTAAGAATACAGGACAAAATGAATTTCTCTTTTAAAGAGGGAAGAAAAGAAAGTGAGTAATCATAGGGATTTTGGTTTTTTTCTACTATGGGACGAATCTTTAGCTCATTCAGGATTCTTTCCTATCTACTCACTCCCTAGTTTATGTTCACTTCCCCCACCCAGCTGGGCACTTGTTGGATGTCGCTATAGTTTTAGAACCAATGGAGAAAATTCTTTGTTCACGAGCCTTGACTCATATCATCCTACATGCTGTGTACCTTGTTAAGAGAGTAATGCTAAAAATAAATGTGAAAATAATATGTGTCCTCCAATAATTTCTCCTACATTATATTTACAATAGATTTTTTCCCATATATAATATATATACCCAGTCCTATGATTTATATGGAATATTTTCTCTTCCCATAAAGCTCCAAGAATTCCAATAGAATTTTTCTATATTGTCAAACAAAAGAAATAGCTATACTTCATTCCTCCTGCCTCCTATCAAACATTATAAAGTGTCTATTTAATACCTGGTTCCCGTCAATGTGTGTGGTACGAGGAAAATAAAATGAGATGGAAGTGAAAAGAGAAAATTGGAATTATTAAAGAAGAAAAGGCTATGTTTATATTTTCAAGTGATTATCGTGGAAAAAAGCTCTCTATGCTTATCACTTGAATATTTATTACTCTAATTCATCCTCAAGTATTAATAATTGACGAGTTTTAGTAAACATGGAAATTGAATGGCTCTTTGTTTGTTTGTTTGTCGTGGGGGCTTCAAGTAGTATTGTAGCACTTCCACGACATTCATATACATTCTATAGCAAGAGCTGTATAAGTAAGAGCAGCATCGTAAAGGGTTAGACAATCTACAAGAGAGAGAGCATGTGTGTTCTTGAGCATACGAAAAAAGTGTTTATGAATGCATCAAAAATGCTCCGAGTTTTTAGTATACAAATATCCATACTTTGCTTGCTCAACCCCTTCCATATTTTTTCTCACTATTTATGTTTCTTCCTCACGTCAAACACCTTACTCACCCAGATAAAATTTGACTATACCCTCTCCTAACATTATCTCTCCCACCATAGCCTCAACAAATACTCTACAAATGGTACTTTTTATTATCTAAATGCTTACACGCTCATTTGTTGAAACACTATTGTTATTCCTATTACTACTTGTTCCAATGTTCTATGTACAGCCTAGCTACGTAACTGTATACGCTGCTGGAAACGAAATTCTAGGAAATTGGCAAGAATAATTTGTTTACAGAATAAGAAAAAGCTCGAAAAATTATATCAGTTTTTGTAGGTTTTTTTTTAGGATGAAAGCATTTTTATTCAAATATGTACACATTGGAAAAGAATAGAAGGGAGTTTTCTCCTTTCGTCCTTATCCTTATACTATACCAAAAATCTATCCATAAATGATGGAGAAGTAGGTGAATGACGTGCAAAAATGCATTGGTTATGACAACGTTCCAGTCCATTAACTATGCATGTATTTACACTTAGCCCGAAGGTGGTCAGAATTCTAAGACCTTCTTGCCAGCTTCCCACAAGTACATAATAAATGTGTAAAAATGATTCATGTGGCGATGCCATATGTAAGAAAATTCATGATAGTAAGGATTACCCAATGGAAGGTTTTTTTCTATTTCCTTTTTAACCCATCACCACACCTCCCCACCCCCACCACCAATACTCTCCTCCCCTAAAATCCAATACATTTATTGTATATGTATGGAAGAAGAATGTTTTATAGGAATTTTCCAGCGTCATTATTTATTTTTACAAGTGTGCTGTGAATTAATAATTTGAGCTGAAAAAAAAGAAATTTTCATGAAAAAAAATACCTATTCTGGCTTGAATTCTAATAGGAAATTTGTCAGTAAACATGTGTACATGCATATGGAATGTTATTACTTGTAGTAAATATTTATATTTCTTTAGAAACGATGATCTATATTTTTTTATAGGGTGAATTCTTAGTACGCATTTTTATATCGAGATATGTTTATATTATTTTGTACATACATTTAGCTTTGTATATTTGAGGCCATGAGGATGAAATAATAATGCCTCTCATAAAAATATGGTCAGGTGTCAAGCTACAATGTGTTGCTTCATTTTGAAGGGAAATTTGAGTAAAAGTATGAAATATAGTAAATTTGCTCAGAAAACTCTTAGTCTAAGGGAGGGAAAAAAGTGTTTAGAATACTTGTTTTTGTATATTGTAACATACAGGCCATTAGCATTTTCTATCTTGATTCTTGTAGTATAGTATAGCCTTTGTATAGGTGTTGGAAGAGGCGAGGGAAATATCGATAAGAGTGTAATAATATCGGAGGGAAATCCTCGTTTATGCACAATTTCTAATAAATAAGCCACGTTGAAGAGGCAAGTTTTGTCACTATTATGATCATTCATTTTATTGTGTCTGAGAGCGAAGGGAAAAAACTCTTGACACTTATTCTGGAAATTTACGCTTCCCTTTTATTTTCTTGTGGTCGAATAAAATATGGTTGGAGTGAGTGTGTGAGAGAGAGAGAGAAAGAAAGAAAAGGACATTATTACCCCAAACGATACACGTCCTATAAAAGTTAAAGACCTTTGTACAACTCCTTTTTCAATGTAGACCTACACTATATAGATTTTTGGAAAATGGCTTGTTCTACAATCGTATAATGTCAACAAGGTATAAAAAGGGAGAAAACTAAGGCAAGACGGAGCTTACTACTCCTTTACCTGTAGTATCTAATGGAATTGGTAGAATGAGAACATGAATTATTATTATTATTTTCTTTCTTATTTTTGCATACTGTATTACAGGGATAAAGCTGAGTATAGTGGAGTACAAGTAAGCTTCTGTAGACACAGTAAGTGCTTTGAAAATATGCATGTAAGATCCATTAGGAATGGATCTATCAATATGTATGTAGCTACATGCTGTTTAATAGTAAACACCAAACATTGCTACTTCCCAAACCTGACGGACTGTCGAAATGAGTCAGTATGGAACGTTACATTAGTTACCGTCGTTGTACTTCATATAGAAATATTATATCGTCGGCTAAAGTGCAAAAGGGGCTATAATTTTGTTTTTCCCATAACGTTACGAAAATTATAGCCCCTT
>JAQFXU010002081.1:0-23141 GCA_034693705.1 Spatulosminthurus flaviceps
TATAAAATAATTCCATAAGTAAAAATATGCTCAGACTTTTTTCTCCTCATAGCTTTAAATATTTAAGGAATTTTTTTCTAACCCTGAAAAACTCAGCAAGGAAATACTTTTTAACTTGGAGGAAGAAAGCAGGTGTGACTCTTTTCATATAGGATGATCATATATAAAAAGAATATGAGAGAGGGAAGTGACTGAGGAGACTGGCAAAAAGTCAATCAAAATACTCAAATGCGAATTCCGGACCGATGATGGATTGTGGGCAGACCCTTGTTGTTTATATGCTAAAAAATCTATTCTGATTTTGATTGCCGTCCTACGTCCATACGTGCACGTACATGAACAAGCTCAAACTATGCAAGTAAATTAGCCGGAGGAGGCTGAAAGCCATTGGATTTATATTGAGTGTTGAAATCCACCCCATAACTTATGGCTCATGAATGACTTTATGATTTTCAGACGGAAAAACTCACATACACTTGAACATATAGTTTGTTATATTATACTTATAAATATGTTGTAGAGCGAGACGAGCTTTTGACGAGAGATAGCCAGATAGCAAAAAGGGAGAGATAGTTAGTCACAAGATGCAGATTATATATACTACATAGATTTTTGAATGGTACGACGTGGGCGGTGATTCCATTACTCCGTCAGTGGTAGTGGTTCCCTTTAAAATAGTTATTGTGCTACGAGTGTATTTAAATTTTCCATGTCCTCGTCATATTATACTCTACGATTACTACCAACCTCTCTATCTTCTTGGATTTTTTCCCTACTAAAAATCTCATAGTTATCGGATGAACAAAAAATGAGTACGAGTATGTAGACATGAAGATATGAATTTCTAAAGGTGTACTTAGAAATAGTGAAAGGATAGGAAGAGGGAGAAAAAAAATTGATATGGAAGCCAAGACATACTCGTAGAGTTAAAGATAAGTTAAACGTAAAGAAAGGAACTCTTAAGAGGATAATAGAACTTGTAGATTTTTGGGATTTTTTCTCCCTCTCTCTCTCTCTCTCTCGAAAGGAAGAGAACTGTTGTCAGCTCTCGACTCATATAATATTCCTTATCGTAAAAATATTTTTCGCTGGCCTAAGCAAGAAGGTGACAACACGATAGTTTGGCATCCAACAATGCCATGTGAATTTTAATACCTTTCCAAATGTGTGTTGTGGCACGAGTAAGTTATGCTAATGATGAGTGCTAAGGAAATCTACCGTGGGTTTCGGAGTATTGTATGTGTGTGTGTGTGTGTTTGTATATGAGAGCTTGAGAAGGGGGAATAGAATCGATATACGACCGGATGCGTCTGAGGAAACGCCAAGCGGTTATTTAAATGTAAAAGCCTTTCATCCCATTTCCACGAGCTATAAAAAATTTATGCTCACTGTTAAAAATTCCTCCAATTTCCAAGTGTGGTCAACCTTAAAGAAAATTTCATCACCGACATATCTCCCTGTATTGTGAACATGTCAGCAAAATTTGTCAAGTTTAGGGTCGCACACTCATTTTTTCGCTCTCTGCTTTTCTTTCTTCCTCTCTTTCTCTCTCTCTCTCTCTCCTATTATTTCCCTGCAAAAAAAGAGGCGAATAAAAGGGGAGGAAAAAACTTTTGCAATTCTCGCCTCTAATCTAGAAAAGATCAGCAACTGCGATACGTGGCCAAAGGCGGTGATTTCTCATGACTGAACAATTTTCATGGTGAGAAAAGCTGAGAGAGAGAGAGAGAGAGAGAAATGAAATTTGTTTATTCACATCCTCTTGTCTGAAGATAAAACGCATTGGGAGGATTATTGTTTTCCTTGAGAAGACATTCAGCTTCAAATGCAGGAGCACATGGGGTGGAGGAGAGAGAGAGAGAGAAAGAGTGAGCGACGAAGGAGAAGGGGACGGAAGTATTATTACTCTTGTGAGCTATAGGATTTTTGCTCTGGGTAAACCAGTAAGAGTGAGAGAATTAGGGAGAATTTGAAACCACAAAGTCCTTCTTGCAGATTTGAGAAACAAAGAAAGATGAGTGTTGAGCTTGTGTGAAGATGAATGGGATCTTGATGTGACAGTTGAGCTCAACTGTGAAGAAAAATGATGGAGAAAATAGAGTAGCTCGCTCCCCATAGCCAAGGAACCCTTCCAAACGAATCATGATTCTTCCTTGTTTTCTTCCTTTTCCACATTCACCCAACAACCAGAACCACCAACCCACACGTTGACGTTATAACAATTCTGGCCAATATCTTCTACCACATACTATATTTTCCATGTAAATATTTTATACACACATTTATACTACCCATATACCATACCTCAAGACATTGGTCCAAGAACATGTCCCATCTAACCCCTGTACTCTCATTGTCCTTTGACTCTTAAACTTATTTCTATGCATATACATAAGACATACAATTACGTACATATTTGCAAACATATACATATTTATATCCCCATATATAAATATGCATCTCTCTACATCCTATGTATTTACATAAATGAATACACAAAAGGAATCTGTAGGAATCTAAACTCTAGAGTTATGTATATGTACACACTGACTTTCTCTCCCTTTGGTTTTTTTTCCTTGGTGTCGTAAAGCTCTGGGCTGAATCACTCGTTGGGGAACAACTTCACTTCACTCCAGAGAACCATGTGATGATGAGAGTTATTCTCTGTATTATTAGAAACCTGTAGGAAAAAGCGTGTAGTGTAATATATAGGACCAACTGGAAATTGTTATTAAATTCTTGCCAAATTCCAACCAAACATAAACACTTAACCTCAACTTTATTTCATGCATGTCTACTATATCTCCCTATAAATTACACTAGGCTCATGTATTTACTTAGGCCAGGCACACGAGGAGGCATCAAATATAGCAGAACTGACCTTCACACCTGTTTATCACGTAGAGAGTGACTCTAATGGTTTTCATATTCTAACTAAAAAGCCACGACAAAAATACCAAGTTCATATTTCTTTTCTCTAAAGACAGAGCGAGAGAGAGAGAGAGAGAAAACTTCACCAATAATTAATTTCCCAACTTTTTTATGAGTTGACATAAAACCATCATTTTTATTCGAGAATATTTCATCCTTACTTTATTCCCATTGCTCCATTGACATCCACACCGCTCTCCTTGCTCACATGATCCAAGACGCTACTTCCCAGTCCTATGGGTAATAAGTAAAGAGAGCAGAGAGCTCGTAAATAGAGTAGAAGTGATGTGAGCGTGAGTCATGAATTTTTTTCCCTGTGACCAAACTTGAATTTTAAATGGGATTGTCTCTTCAAGCTTATCTATATAGCAACACTTACATTTAATTCAGAATTGAACTGAACGGTTCCGTGATGATTCTACTTCTCTACATACATAAATAGAAATGGAGGACTTGGCTATGCTAGGGAAGGAAATATACATACAAATATGTATGGAAAAGTAGGGAAGTAGAAATGTGGGTGGAAACATCTTGGATCTTTTGTCAAGCACATACACACGGATGCAATTCCCACCTTGGGGAAATACACAAAAAGATGGAGTTTGAATAAAAAAAATTGAAAAGATTTGATTACGATAAAAAGCTTTTCCCTCCCTTCATTCTGATGTGTGTGTGTGTCGAGTGGGGAAAGAGGGGCGGACAGTAAAGTAAAAAGGTTGCGAGACTTGCGAAGTGCGAGAGATACTAGAGAAACTCTCCAATCCCTATATTCTATTTATACATATTATATTCACCATTTGACGAGTCTTCCGAGTAAATTGATTGAATGAGCTGAAGAATTATTTAAATGGATGGGCCCTTGTTCCATACATTGTTCCTTGGGAAGTATGGGAAGTTAAAAACTTAAGTGGAGAGTGAGAGGGAGTCCTTGGTTCCGCATTACTATAGATACATTTTTTGGGGGATAATAAAAACCTATACGAAATCATTATACATATTATGGACGGAAGGAACTATAATCTATGTGGCGATATTATGTAGTTTTGAGTGTATAAATGCACAGAGAGTTATGGCTCTTGGGTATGTATAGGTCCTTTAATAAGAAATACATAGATATACATGTATAAATATATATAGGACATACAATGTAAATCACTTCTCTTGTTTGCACTTTTAGCTCTGACTGTCAGATTTCTTACAAAAAGATACATTGGGGAATACGACCATCAGAGCGGTAAGACAACCTCATTTGCCATTCCCCCCCTTCCTTCCGTGATCAAAACATTAATGTTTGATTATTCAAACCCTGTTCAGAACACTTCTCACTCAACCCATATGATCATGTCATATGATATTCATGAACGCAGAAAATCGATACAAGCACGAGATGATGGTTGATGGCGAGCCTGTGATATTCGAGATACTTGACACTTGTCCAAAGGTAAGTTTAGAGACTCCTTCATTAATGAGGAATTATCCTATTTCTGTACTTTACTTACATTTTACTCTCTCTCTATCTCTCTCTCTCTCACTATACATTATTTTCTTGCATGGCCGTCTATTTAAAACCAATACTTATTTACTTTATATTTAGTGTGTATATTTCTTGTCTCTTTCTTTTTCTCACTTTGTATAGTTTCTGGGAGCAGAAAATCCTCTCACGAATGAGGTGAATACAAAAAAAACTGTAGATAGAAATTTTTTCCAGTCTTTGAATTAACTAAGGGAGAGTCCAAGTTTCACTAATTTGTTTGTTTTTTTTGTGTTACTCAAAGATTCATTAACCCAGTTGCTTAGTAATATTATATGTAGGAACCTTGAAATGAGAACTTTTTCACGTGAAAGGAAAGGAAATCCAAGGACAAACCATGAACTTGACCTGAACTTGAATTTTCCCTTGTAAATTCTATTGGGAGCTCATAGGTATTGGGACTGGGAAACTTTTCAACTGTGGTCCATTTATAAATATTTCATCCTGTCTTTAAGAGAGTCTGTTTTGTCAGAATTTTTATGCTCAACGTTTTGTAGATAAAACAGGAAATGTCAAGTGAAGGATATAAACTTTTTTTGAGCCTTTCATTTGTTAGTGGAGCTTATATAAATACGTACATCAAGTTGAGCATATCAAAATGCAATAATAATAATAATAATCGTAGAGTCATAAATATATCGTCGGCTAAAGTGCAAAAGGGGCTATATGCAGAAATCTTTAATACGAGATTAAGGATTCCAACTCTGTGCGCTTACAATTCTAATGCAAAAAGGGGCTATATGCATTCCCGCAGCTGCTTGTAAGGCTACGCTTCTGTACGTACATGCACAGACTTGGCTCCTTTGAAAATTAAGCGATCGCTGCATATAGCCCCTTCTTGCACAACGCTTCTAAAATTATGGCCCCTTTTGCACTTTAGCCGACGATATTCACCTTTCGATTAGTTGCTAAAAATAGTTTACACACATTTTAATGTGAAAATCAGTGTTTTACACTAAAATTGTAAACATTATATTTTAATTCCTCTATTTAACTCTGTCTGGCCTTTGTTATAGAATCCGTGCATGGCATTCTAAGCATTTAGAGTAATAGCAATGTTTAGCCATGTAATAATTATTGTAGTTAGGTCAATTGAGCAATCACAAATTGGTAGAGGGGAAAGCAATGGAAACCCTCGTCCCTGAACATTGTCCTAACTTTCTTTTCCTCCGTTTTGCCAGCCCAGCGATCAATATTATTTAGAGACAATCATTTCGGTTTTTTCAACCTTTTCTATTTTCACACATTGTGGGTTTGATGCTGAAGTTCCGGTCATTCATTAATTTGAGGCACGGAAAAAATAAATTAATCATGTAATTATTTCCAATAGCTATGGCGGGTACTAATTCCGAGCAATATGTATTTATCGGAGAAAATTTGCAAACTTTAAAATACATATTTAATTACCTTAGATTTTCTTCAGAAGCAATTTGGGCCATTGTTATGTTATTTTTTTCCTTCAACGTTTATTGTACCGACAAGGCTGTTCTGTTCCCATGTATTTAATGGGCTCGATACGACCCTTGTGAAAACAACCATAATCATCATTTCATTGAAAATTGCTCTGTATTGACGTCATTGTCTACAGAGTAATAGTAAGTACGTGTATACTCTGAATGTATGCATTCACATGATAATAATAACTCTCCTCCCGACAGAGAACAGAAAAGAGGCTACGTATAGCTATTCTTACTAATTGCCAAGGATAGGTTACACATAAATAGCCAATAAGTTATGTACAATAGGTACATGATTTGCAAGGGTATTTTCCGCATGAAGTAATTTCTGCAAATTAGCCATAATTTGTTAATATAATCGCTCAATTTCCTTTCCGTATCGTATCGTTATGGTTCAATAGTTAAAATAGTGTACACCTTTGGGGAGACCGGGAAATTGATTTATCAATTATAGCATTTTAATGAGAGTTACAAACAAAATAAATTTTATTCCATTGTCTTGTATTCAAAATTGTTTTCAATTTATTTTCAGTATAAAATTTGGGCAATAATTTTGCAAGCTAAATTATTACTATTATTGCAAAATTATTTAAAATACATTTTGCCGGGATTCTTTCGCATAATAATTTATTATTGCTAGGATAGACTTAGATCCAGCTTTTACTCGTATTTTATAAATTTCAAGTCTATCTATATCACTATTGAGCGAGCTGATGTTTCCGTGGCGGTTTACATGGAAAGTTGAGTTGCTCGTGGAAACTCGATTAGTTCTGTTAACAATCAAGGATTTTTTCTCAATTAGAATAAAAGTATAGAAAGTTAAAACAATCCATCATATATATTATTATTTACAGATATAAAAATAGTATAGGAAAGAAAGTTAGTACTTATTGGTGCGTCTAATTTTTTTGCGAGTTGCTAAACGCATCCAAGCTTGTTTACTTTTAAATTAACCTAACGAGCCAAGGCTGTTCCTTCCATTCCCTAAAATCTTCCATTTACGATTGACTTTGCTTGGCGTGTAATTGCATTAATGTGAAGTCAGAGAATATAATGCCGTCTTGAATCTTGTATTCATGGGAATGGGAATAATGATGGGAGGGCGCAGTAGTAGTAGTAGTAGTAAAACGCATTTATTTTTTCATATATAAATAGTTAATGCAAAAGTAATGTAAACATTTGGCTCATTAAATTAAAACATTGTCTCTGCGCTTTAATTTTCACGAAACGCTCCCTTTATCCTCATTTCCATGCTTTTCCATCCACCATTTAACTAAATGGTATACATTTCCCATTACTTTTTTCCCATTCTCAAAAAAGCCCCTTTCTCAACCTTTTACACACACAAGTAAAAAAAATACATCCCATGTAAATTCCTCTTCTCTCCCTCACACAAATATCCCCTAAATTCCGGAAACTTATGTACACGTACGTAATGTTTTGCATAAAGTAAAAGAGCTCCTACTATTTCCTCAATGGTAGCACGTCCTTAGTATACTTTGTAACTATAAATATTTAACTCTAAAAGGTCGAGAGACACTTTTTAAAAACATGCTTGTAGTTTGATCCAGTACAAATAGGATTTTGTTCCGGTTGTCATTTATAAACTCCGGCCAAATAAAAAAAATCACACACTCCAGGTCAGCAAACTTTCTCAACTGAAACTTTAAAGACTTTTTAAGACGGAAGGGGAAAAGATACGTGGGAGGGAAGGATTGAACAAGAAAAATTTGATCGGAAAGCTATTACGCACACATCCTCACACGAAGGCCACATACTTCCTCGTAGTTTCCTATACTTGACCCATGTTGCCAAACCCTGGGATTCTCTTCGAATACAGATTCAATTTCCCGAGTATATTGAGCTCCGCTCCAGGTTTCACATTTTTACGCCTTCCTTTAAATACATTTTGCAAGCTTGTCCATCAGATTGTCGTCTATACGGAAAGTCAATCATATGATGCTTCCTCCCAAGAATCATTTTATAATATACTTTCAATTTACTTTCACTTGACATTAGTTTCGCTTTCCCTTTGGTTTTTCCCCAATCCTTTTATGAACCTTTCCTCCCTAAAATGCAAAACTATTCAAAATCACACATTTTTTCAACCCTCTCCAGCTCTTCCAAGTCCGCAAAGATAAGTTACCACAAAAGCAAAGCATAATATTTAAATGTAAAGCAGTGAGAAAAATACTGCCTAATTTCCAAATTCATCTAGTTTTTAAATGACAAGTGTTACAGAATTTGCACGAAAATAATAAATTATTTTTTCTCATTTGAATGTAACATTGATTTCGTAACAGTTTATTTTTTCTTAACGTTTTTAACATTAACATTCTTAGCAGTTGATTTTTTTAGGCGGATCAAAATAAGCAGGATAATTCTCATACAATTTAGCGGGACAATGCCTGACCTTGGAAAAATAGCACTCACAGGTTGACTTGTCGATGTAGGCTTCTCTTCAATACATACTCTTCTATTACAAAATATAGGTAGAATACCAATATAAGGTATTGTCCTGGAAAAGTGTGCAATACATGTATTAAAATACATAGGAAATCCTTCTCCATTCGGCCGACTCAACTCACAAATCCGAAATTAAAGGGACATTAGGGGAAAAGCAATTTAATGTTTCATTATAAAGATAATTCATTATGACGGTAATAATATTTTATAGGAGCGAGGGAGATTACTATTAGGGACTGGGCAGAGCCCAAATTTTCTTACTCTTTTGCTGACGGGGAGAAGATGAGTGACATAAAGTGCAAAAATTTGTAGTAGAAATTAAGCGCTAAGTGAAATGGAGGAGAAAGGAATTACGGTGGACACTGCATCGCTCTTTGTTCACCAAGGGAAGAAAACAGCTTTAGGTTAGCTGATCATCTATCTCAATTGTCAAAGACATACCGTAAAGTATATACGCAAGACAACTTATCCGCAACGTCACCCATAAGGCTTGTACATATGTAGTTCGACGTACATATTATCTACACTTTTCCTGCGTATCTGTATGTAGCTCCATTGGGACTCATATTACTATGGGAACTTACCCCACACAGCCAACCTAGTAGTTTAATTTACTACCAGTCAAGGCAGACAAGTTAGTGTTTCTTTACCCGTCTTTTTTCCTCTCTCATAAGCGCTTCCTATCTCACGTGTATCATCTCAAACTCTGAGCTGGAGACGGTTTTTTTGCACTAAAAGTCACATGCCATTTTGTCATTGGAATTTGCAACTAAAACTCCTAACGATATTTTCCATGGGCTGGTAGGAGTTGAAGTGGTAGGAACTATTGTTTTTTGTGGAATTCTCTCAATTATAATCGATAACCATGTAACTTTATGGTATGTGTACGCATTTATTTGAATAGTGTATTAACTTGGCTAACTCTTTAAAAGGGATTCCTCTCATGCCAACCACGTATCATATACTAATTCCATTGGCAACTTTTTTTTATCCCACCTTTATTTGACTTTGTTTTCAATTAACTGTAGTTGGTGTTTGTTGAGAGGGAAAATATCCCTGAATGACGTTAGTAAATGACTCTTTTAGATTACAATCATGCATTGTTAATGGGAAATGGGTGGGTAGAAGGAAATTGAATATTTAGCCAGATGATTTTTGTTGGTGAGGTTTCATTTCTCTGGAAAGGTCTCTCTCATGGAAACATTCATTAATGGATATAAGGTGTGTGCTTATATTACTATATGAATCATATAATGTATGGTATATATGATTAGTAGGAACATTTGTGGGAACGTTGAAGGTTTTAAGTTGTGATTGACATTGGTAAAATAAAATAATAATGGATTTAATGAATGTATTTTTCCAGACAGGGAATGAGCTGGTTTCTCCCGAGACACTCCAATGGGCAGATGGTTTCCTCCTAGTCTACTCCATAACTGATCGTCAAAGTTTCAATTACATTAAGCGAGTTAAACAGCAGTTGAGTGAGTGTCGAAATGGGACCAATACTCTCAGCGTTGGCTCAAGTAACAACGGCAATCCAGCTTTGCGTGATTCTGGTAATACTTCCCCTCTCCCCATGGTCTTAGTTGCCAATAAAGGTGATATGGTACATTTACGACAGATTAGCACCGAAGAAGGTTTACTTTGTCACTTTTTTTTCTACTTTATTTTTTTCTGCCTTTTAGCTTATAGCTACTAATGTAGAGGTTAGTTGTGTATAACCTGCACTTCCGTAGACTCTCCTAAGCTGCTGTCCCTTAGTAATAGTTAATCAATAATTATTGTACGTGTGTATGGCCCCATCCCAAGGTTTATTATGAGAACGGAAATGTGAGTTTTCAAATGAAAAATGTAAATGCGAACGGGGAGTTTTTCTAATTTCTGGATTTACCTTCTCCTCACAAGTAAAGGATTTTTGATGTACTCCGACCCTGGAACTTCAATTTTTTACCATGATAATATTTTATATAATTAAATGTACTTTTTATATGGACCTACATGTTATATCTATACATACTAGAAAATAACCAGCCATGTACTTGGCCGAACGTAGTCAATATACGCAAGTCAGCGAATAATAAAGGACCTTGCCAGGGCTTTATGCAGCTCCATTCTTTTTGCTCTTGAATTTTACCAATGCGCTCTAGCCCGGATATTTTACTATCATGGTTCGTTGCTTTGATTTTGAAAGACTCCATATGAGAAGGATTCTTAATTACCAAGCCTTGCTCGAGATCCTCAATTATTTGCACTGGAAATTCAAACGGAGGCTCCGTTACGGAGCCGATGGCTACTACTGTGACTCCTTCAAATTAATATATAAGGAGAGATTGTAGCCCATGCATGGAATAATGAATTGCTACATGGAATACTCAACATTTTTAGCTTCACCAACCTTACTATTCTAATGGCAAGGCATGGAGTAGCATCCTGAGGGTACATCAAAAACCCCATACTTGTGAGACTTGACTGTACACAAACATTGAGTGCTTATAATAAAAAGTGACAGCGGGCTTCAAGTGAAAGCATTGGCTTTGGGGCTTGTTATATAGTTTTCATCCTAGTACTAGTGTAGCGGTTCTTATGACAGGAGATTGCTCTCCTTGCTATTAGGTAGCTCGCACCGAAGGAATCATATAATAGAGGCTGGGGGGAATTAGCAGCACCCACCGGGATAAACTTTTTCCTCAAGTTCATTTGTAAAATTACTTTAATTCTATAAGGAGTGAGGTTACAAGGAAGAATAATTCTTGTATGCTCCTTCCCTTACAATCCTGCGTCATACATAATCCTTAATGGGTGAAGTAACATTACAAGTTAACGGCAGTAGGTAAAAGCCAGAGAGGTACACCCAAATGAAATCTAGAGAGAAAGAACAAGAGAGAGAGAGAGAGAGACAAAGGGAGGAAGGAGAAAGTCTTAGGACACTTTCCCGAGATCCTCTTCCTCCTCTTTTGTTGCATTAAACTTAGCTGACAAACACACAGAGAGAGTTGATATTTTATGCTTTGTAATGCTTTGTCTCCTGCACTTATAACTATCTTCATATGTAGCTATAACCTAAACATATGGCATTGACTAATCCTTAAGCTTGTATCCTCGCTACAATATAACAACTCTAAAAATATATGAGAATAAATGTGATTGCTTGCAGGAGAAATCCTAGCCAAAGATTTAGACTGCTCATTTGCCGAAGTTGCTGCCTCCGAGCAAGTAGCTCAAGTCGCTGAAGTTTTTCATGAGGTGAGATTTCCTTCTTTTTTTTTGCCCTATCTTTAAATGATAACTTACATGTTTTCTCTACATTTCCTGGAGGTGTATGATTGTCCCTGAACTTGCTTGAATGCAGTTGGTGGTACTTTCTTTGGGCTTTTTATAATCTCTTCTTTTACTTACTCAGACACACGTACATGTAATATAGGGTAAAATGGTAAGGTTTGTGGGTTCCAGTTGGTCATTCCAACTGGACATAAAGGACATAAACAACCACTAAAGTATCGTGATTGAAGTCACACTGAACTAATCCCTTTTACGGGGGCAGTCCCCTTTCTCTAAGGTAACTTGACGGCCAGACTCGTCCTGGCTCTTGCTCCCACTCACTCCTATCCCAGTAATAAAACTACAAAAAAGTCTTCACTCTCCCGCTCCTTTGATGCTACGATTAGCTACTAGTTACGACTTGTTGTCCTATACATTGTCTTTGTATACAAACATCCCCACGATACAACATTTACAATGGCGTAGGCAGGAGGCGAGCTGATTTTCCAAATTGTTACTTTGTAGTGGAAACTAAGTTTTTTCCGGGGTGAGGAAAATACACAGGTTTTTCTCACTCTCTCCCTCCACTCATTCTTTTTCCCATTTTGAAATTTCGTATCTGGTTTATCCACATATTATTTTATGGCACTCAATTCTATATCTAATTTACGGACGTAACCTATGAAATACTTTCTCCATGTTTTTTCTGCAAATTTGTATGCTTTCTCCGTTCCCCTACATACTTTCTCCTAGGCCACGCTTCCCCTTACCGTTCCTCAGAGATGCTTGGGTGGTGAGCTGTGAGCTCCGCTTGGGCTTTTGAGGAGGATAAGATGAAACTTTTGTGTGTTGATGAAGCAAGTGCTTGCTTGTTGAGCTCGGTTTGCCTTGGAATGTTCCATGTTATTTTCCCAGATGATTCCCTGTATTATTGTTCTACTATACATACATAGGTGCAGGTACCGATGGAAGACAGAGAGAGAGAGAGAGCTCCTTCCAAAGTAGAGACTGGGCCGTTGGAAGGAATTTTAAAGATGTTATTAGTTTTGAATAGGGTGTTGTTTCTTAGCCACTATATCCTATGTAGGTCAATAGAAAAAGGCACACGCATAGAAAATATATGGGGGAACTTACATTCTTATGTGTTCCTCTCCCGCATTTCCTCCTCCTAGATGCACTCAAACTTGACTCTCTGAATTGTATGACTATACTACACGGGATATATACATATGTGGACTCTTTGTGGATGAGCCAGGGAAGGGAAAGGAGGAACTAAAAGTATAGAACGTACATATAAAACCATGCTATTACATATATTGAAGTCCTTTTTTTTTGAAACGATACTCCTTAGGTTTGCCGAAAAGTTCAAGCAGCGAGGAGGAACACGAAGCAATCTCTTTTGGACCGTGTGCTGGGAAATAAAGCGGCGGCTGGGCTCCGCGTATATGCAAGAGGCAAGAGTGACAGTGCTCTTCCCAAGGACTGAGTCAAGTCAATTGAAATCCAATCTGCAACGTAACTTCCACACAACCATGGAACTTGCTTATATAGTGGTGGCTACACAACTGATACAAACTCAACAACCACAACATGGTTATCTTCCGCTTTTGATTGTACTTGTACTCTCCTTCCAGCTCCATTAAAATACAAAGCAAAAAAAAATTCTACATGCGATCCTGTAGCTACTACATCTACTCTCTTTGGATGTAACAATCTACAGATGATATAAAAACACATACAGAGAAAAACGTCCAACCTGCCGAGTACACATGTACGTCCACAAGACAAGACATCATCTTCGTATGTAAGAGACAGATAAAAATTGGCTCCTGGTCCATCCTCTCTACCATATATATGTAGTTATACATAAGACACGTGTAACTTCAAACATTTTACATGTATTGACATATAATTTGTGTGTAGGGAAGACTATGGGTCTAAACAAGTCACAACATGTACTCTCTCCATTCCTTGTATTGGTTAATAACATCGAATGATGTCGATTCCATCAGGGAAGAATATTTTCCCCACCTTTCTATCAGCCTCCTCATTGATTTCCTTGAGAGAGAGAGAGAGAGAGAAAAAAAAAGTTTTTACAATAGTTTGGATTTTTCCCCGAAGAAAAGACTTGCCCAACCGGCAATTGCATATATTATTTTTTTTTGTGTGGGTGGATAGGGGAGAGGAACGAGTTGGTAAAAAAAAACTTCAAGTAATTTTGCAAACAGTAAGAAAACTCTTATCCCTTTTTTCTTCTTCTTCTTCTCTACCTTTCACAGATACATACTATCCTTGCTCTAATGCTTCTCAAACCTGTGGTTGATTCTCATAAATTTTTGACTTGAATCCTTATTCTTTCCTAACCTATTCTACTATAATATTGCATCCCTCAGCTTTCTTTCCCTTATATGGAGGATTTGAAATTTAAATTATAAACTTGTTGGGCTCTCGAAACTCACAAAAAGTATTATATATTGTGCACGAAACTTTCTTCCAATTTTCAAGTAATTTTTTCTACCATTATACTATTGAGAAAAAAATCTTATATATACTCTTCATAACATAATATATTGAAAAAAATCTTTGTACACTCTCCACCATTATGGATGCTTGTATAATGATACTCCATGGTGTGGAAGGGGGTAAGGTAAACTCTTTGAAAATGAATTATTTATTTTAAAATCCCAAGTTCCATTAAAAAAGGGACAAAATTTCAATGGCACACTGTTGTCGACAGGGGGAAATGCTTTCTTTTTTTGTATGTACCACACAAAATGGTTTGGGGCTTTTGAAGTCTTTGTTTATACCGTGAGTCGTCTCTGTACATACGATTCTGGTACCTTCCATATGGAAAACATCAAGGGGAACAATTGAGGTAGGCTGAGTGAAAGAGAGTAGGGTTATTGAGAAGTAATTGATTCAGTAATAATACAGATCCTGCATCATCGTATATGTACCACTACGTACAATGTTGTAGGTTAGGCTTGATATGTACATTATTTAAAGTTACCTAATCATATATTGTAATTTCTCATAAGAAGACGCTGCTTAAATAATAAAATACTTGGATGTCAATCTCTTGTCATTTGTGCTCCTAAGAATATACATACTCATGTTGTATCTCAGTCCCTTCACTCTATATTTACGTGCAGCAGGTGCACAATGAATATTTACAGCTTTTCCTTTCTCCCCAAGTCCCGTCAAAACACTGACGATCCCAGAGGGACAGAAAATGGTCAACCTCATATGGAAACAAAGTTCCGGCCTTTAATCAATTCTCTATCTCCAGTCTTGGATAATCTCATCAAGAGCTTGGGTAATTTTTTGTGTCAATTCAAAGGTCAATTATTAGTGGATGGATAATAAATTTCCCCCGCTTTTCTTTTTAGTTGCTCAAATTTTAGGAAAATTACCATTATTGCCTACAACGTAAGTATTGGAAATGCAAGGGTTGAGATTTTTTCATCCGCTTGATTACTGTTTCTAGAGAGGAAGCTAAAACTCCCTATGATTATAGGTTATAGCTATGGAGTATTTCCTGGAATTGTATTCTTTATAATTGAAACTTGATGCAAGCGGTGTATAAAATATTCGGTGTTCTAAATAATGGATTTATGGCATTATTGGTATGGATTTTTGTGTACATTCATAATATAATGACTCCTTTCCAGGAAACATGTAGCCCAGCTAATGTTGAGTAACCAAAGGCTTTACTTTCATGGAATGTTGAGTCATTTAGCTGCGGAGAAAATTAAAGCAATTAATACTGGTGCAGTTTCCATTAATTAATAAATACGTTGTTGACAAAGCTCCGTCTCTCCACACACAAAGAAAATAAAGTAATGGTCTGGGCTAGTCAATGGGAGACACCACAATATATGGAGAGGTGCATTATTTAACTGGTTGGCTAAACTATATGCAATGACATTGCAAGGGGAGTCAATATGTATGCAAGAGTCGTATAAATCAATAAAGTTTGGCATCCTACGTAAATATTGTAGATACGCATTATTATCTTATATAGTCTTCCTGATTTACAACGGCATCGTCGACTGTTCGGCAAGTTCTGATCAATTATTCATGCTATTTGATAGAGATTCAAAAAGTGTTCTGAGACAAGTCAGCCGAGTCGAGTCTCACAAATACCAATTCATGTCTATAGCACAACTCTTTCATTTTTTCCCCATCCGAGCATGAACAACTTGGAGCCACTTGCTTCTCTCTCTCTCTCTCGCTCTCTCTCTACGTAACTTACAGTTATGATAGTTTATGTGCGTCCACAATCCATAGAACTTTTGGGAAGGAAAAATGCCGCACGCGGTCAAAGCCATTCAATAGAATCATGTATGCAATACTTTGACTTTTTTTTTACGTGTCAGCTTTCCTCTCCTTTGAACCTCTAAACTCTCGGGAATAGGTTTTTGTTTTCTAGTACTAAATTCGCGGAACTGGAAGTTTTGAGATTTAATTGCTCATTTCAAGTTACAGTAGATTCCCTATATAGTGGTTCTCCCTAAGATGTCATTCCCTCTACAGTGGCACACTCAAATCCTCCCCAGAGATTCCCCATGTTAAAAGTATACGCTACAATATAGTAGCAGGTTTTCCTGAAAAATCTCTTCATAGGGGCAGAATGTTTAAGAATTGTTAGGTTTTCAGGTACTATTTGCTTCTTTTTTGGTCAGAAATAGCCGATTTTTAGGCGAAAAAAACTATGGAAAAATACTACATGTCAAGGTATGAAAAAAATGTTTTTGGCGCGAAACAACATAATTTTGTCTAATTTTTCGATGATGCCTTCAGAATTGGCATGACCTTAAATCATAGTAGGGAAAATGCTTGGAGCGCTATAGTGGCATCTGTCTATGGTGACAGAATTTCTGGTATCCTTTGGATGCCACTATATAGGAAATATACTCTAATTCATTAAATTTCCCAGCCTCATGTTTATTAAAGAAAATAACCAGTTCCTATCTTTACAAGTTAAGTCAAAGTTTTCTCTCCTACAGAATTAATTCAGGCTTTTTCATTAAATGGATGTTGCAAAGCTACTAAAAGGAAAATTCCCTTTAAAAAAGTCACTCCTCCTGGAATAAAAAAATAAAGCGGGGGCTATGCTAATCAAAAGTGACCAAATTTTTACAAGTTGTTTTCCCTCGCCTTTTTTCCAAATCCTCAGCCCTGAATATGTGAACGTTAATTATACTGACTGACTTTGAAGTAGTAGAAATTGGAGGGCAAACTGGTTCTGAATCCTGTCCATAGCTATAAAAGTGATCACGTTTTGCCTTACAAGGCACTTCTTTTTGCTGTAACCCCTGAATCTCCGATCTTTGTTCAAAATATGTTGGAACATCTCCCCGCTACTAATCTGATCCATACCTTTCTCCTGCAAATCGCACTTCGAGTTTTTTTAAAATTCCCGAAATTTCCAAATTTTGCTCAAAATCCAAAAATCAGAAATTTAATTGACGCTGAACAAGGGAATTTTGAAGTTTAACGAGTCCCACGTATCAAAAACCATTATTTTTGGATGACATTTTTCAGTATCATTTTTGCGGAATGCACAAGAAGCTTTGTATACATTTTATTTACCCTGAATAGCTGACTAACCCAGCCATTAGACATATTTATCGTGATTTCATATAAAAACGGTCGGTTTTATGTCTAAAAACAAGTATTAATTTGTGGTGATTTTAATGCTGATTTATTTTAAAGTATGAAACACTTCAATATTTTGTCAAAATTTAAGAGTGGCTTGGAAGATTTAAGGCTCCCCCATTATAAATAATAAAGCCTTAGCTAAAATTGAAACAGCAATTAAGAAGTTTCTCTCAAATATTTTATCTCACTCCAAGTCTGTATATCGTGATCTTGATATATGCAATGTTTATCAACTTTATAATTACCATTTGTTAACATTTACGCGAACAATACTACGTTTTAAATTTGTTCCTATGCATGTACGTTCAATCTTTCCAGAAAAAATATCCCTTCGAGAAAGTAAATTTGCCTTAAATATACCAATGCCTAGATTTAAGTACGAACATTTCAGAAAATCTTATCAATATCGTGCTATCAAATCATGGAATGCCTTACCTACATGTCTTAAAAAATGGAGAATCACAACCATTTTAAGTTAGAAATACAAAAATTGCATAAAATTAATGTTTTAGTTAAGTCCTCTCTTCCTTTATTATAAATTATTTTCTCTCGCTGTACGTTCTCTACGTACTGTGATGTTGTCCAACGGAAAACAGTGCCTGCCACTGACATGGATGAACAATAAAGACTTAAAATGACAATTACAATAGCACAGTGGGTGGGACGGTAACATAACAGTTTCCATAAACTTCTTTCTGGTAGAATTTTTTGAATCAATTTTTCGAAACTTGAAACTCGTTAACCTTCAAAATTCCTGTGTTGAGAGCTATTTAAATTTCTGATTTTTGGATTTCGATCAAGATTTCAAAATTTAAGGAATTCAAAAAAAAATTAGAATTGTAGGTGGCAAGTATGGGCAAGAGTAGTTATGGGAAGTGTTCAAACATATTTTAAACAAAAATCGAAGATTCAGGGGTTACAGGAAAAAGGCATGCCTTGTTAGTAGTATTATATTATGGGGAGTAGTAGGAAGAAGGCGAGCATGTTGAGGAATATTAAATAAAGATGATATGAACAAGTCCAGTGAACTAGTTTCAAGTGCCTTTGATTCCGCTAAAATTTGCATGCCTGCCTAAATTGATCATCTGAGAAATCCCCTTTGATTTGAAAATCACTATAGTTTCACTCTGTACAAGATACGTAAGACTGAGTATGTAGTGGAAGTAATCCTTTTGTAGAAGTTTGCTTACCTCCTCCTTCTCGTCCTCCTCCTCACGTACCTATATGTTATGGATTGCTGGGCTCATACATATTACACAGTACTAGAGAGTCTGGCCAGATTGGAAAACTTGTTCATGGTATTGATTAAGAAAATATCAAAGGAAGTTGAATGTTACATTAGAACTGGCACTTGAATTCCGGGCTTACTCGCCAGAGATTTGGTGTAAAGGAAATACAATGAGGAATGGAGAAAGTTGAGCTCCCTTGAATTTCTTTCCTATCCTACCTGTTCCCTATTTATATATGTCTATATTCTATACATATTTATATGTGACTATACTACGGACGTGTAAGTGTGTGGCTTTTCCAAAAAGCCCATGTGAGAGGAAGTAAAAACTCTTTTCTCCATCTCTCCTTTTTACCCTCCATTCTTTCCCCTTCCCATTCCAATAAAGAAAGTCAAAGTCCAATTTACAGTGATGAGCTTTGACATTGTCAGTTCGTCTGAGGTGTAGCAATCTATTTTATTCCTGATGACATTGTCTCCACTCAATACAGTAACCTCACGGAATTTCTCTCTCTCTCTCTAACTCTCTACGCATTCCATTGGGGAATGAGAGCTGGAAATTCCAATGAGCTACACTTTGCTCTACCCTGCTTTACTTACTTAGCGGAAAACTTTATTTTTTGGGGGGGGGTGTGTGCAATTGACAAGTAGTATGTAATCACATTCCCCTCAATTATACTTACCTTCTGGGTCTAATTTCCAATCAAATGTGGGGGAATGGAGGTAAAAGCCATTCTCATGGCTCCGCCATCATCAGACTCTTGAACATACATAATTTACGTGGTCCTCATGTCTCTTCATGAATAAATGTCCTGAATGGGAGAAGAAGCTTGTGCTAAATTCTAATATCGTCGGGTAAAGTCCAAAAGGTGCTATAATTTTCGTAACGTTATGGGAAAAACAAAATTATAGCGCCTTTTGGACTTTACCCGACGATATACTCCAAGTACTCACTTATTGTATGATATATCCAATAACCTTGGACCCTTTTACAAACAGGATACCACTACCGTTTCGTAGTTCACTCCCTTGATTTTCTCTCCCTCAACTCTTATTTCAATACATAAAATAAATTATTACTTTGGCCAATAAAATTTTACAATTTAGCTTTTCTCTCCATTGAAAGACATCTTGGAATTCCTGGAAGGATAAATTCACCTCTACGTTTCTATCAATAAAATTTGCATTTGTTCAATGCAGTTCCTCATCCAATCCTTGAACTCCCAAAGGTTTTTCCTACTCCTACTATCTGACAGCCAGAGTACACAAATGGGAATTGTGTAACATGCACTAAGGGAAGAGCATGTATTGGGCTAAATTAAAAAAGGAGCTATTTCTGGGAAGGTTATTGGAGTGGAAAAGGAGCTAAATATGGAGCGAGTTAATTTTAAAAGAGGCCAAGTATTTTACTTAAGCCTTTAGCCAAAAAAAGCTAGAGCAGGATAGGAAATATCACTTTTTCCTTTAGACTTGGAACTTCTAAGCTCTAGTTCTTTTTGGATTTAGCTTCATTTTAAATCTAGCCGACCAAATATGTAGTAGATAAGGATATACACTAATACATAGAAACAATATTTCCTCAGCTGTTCATCAGGTTATAGTCAACCAGGCCTAAACTCTTTTGTTGTCCCATGGCTTTACTGGGAATGGGCCAGAAACCTAATTTTCTCTGAGTTGTGTCTTGGTCCCCTTCATAATGGAAAGTAGTTCATCATACTAATTAAATTGATAAAAGTTAGCCTTACAAAAAGTCAAGACTTCCTGCTCATGGAAAGAAAGTTGGTTGTCAGGGGAATTCACTTAACATATTTAATCCATTGAAATAATTTGACTAATTAATTCAATTAACACAAACAATACTTTAGATATTCCTCCTCCTCCTCCTCCTTCCCAACTCCAACTCATAGCTATAGCAAAGAAATTATGTGACAACACACAATATCCACTTTTAAATTACTTTAAATTTCTTCCTCCTCTATAACAATTTCCCTGTCGCTTCCAATGATTACGCTTTGTTTTATCAATTCTATTGTCAACCCACAAATTACCTACCTTACGATATGTCCTTATGTCTCAATATCTTTTTCCCTTGAAAAATTTTCAATTTCCTCATGACCTTCTATTGATTTAGGGGGAAAAGGAAGTCAAATATACTTGGGTTATTATCTCCAAGGACCGTGCAGAAGAAGAAGGATTCATAGAAATCCCATGAAGAAATCCTTTTCTCGGGAGAGTAAATAGCTTCATTCTACTAATGTTAACCATAAAGATAAAACCATCATTTAGATGGATGGTCGGAGCAAAGTGATTTTTTATTGATGAACCTTACAAAGATCATTGAATTACCCAAGGATACATATTATCCTTTACTAGTAAAACATGTACATCAAATTGTATTGTTTACGTATAGAAATCAACGTAGGAAATTTAATCTCTAATGAAATGATGGCATGCTACATGCTATTGTTCCTATTATCTTGATTCCAAGAAGATGAGTAGCTTTTTCCTAACAAAACATTCATACATATTTCCATGGTCCTAACGGGATTATTAGGAAGTATGATGTGATGCAGAAGTAGTCCATTTGGATGATATTACAATATATTAAATCCCACTATCCAATTTATTACCAATGAGTAAGTGACATTTGGTTCTTATATCCCATATCGTATCAGTAAAATCAGTATGTGAGTAGAATTATTGTGGACGACAATCCTTTCCTCCCCAAATATGTTTACTACCCAAGAATGTGTTGCATGGGAAAAGGAAGGAAAATGGAGCAAGATAAAAAAAGGAGCAGGGAATAGTGTATAGGGGACGGACGATACAGAAATAATAGGATAAAAGTACCATTAAGTAGCGCAAGTCGACTCTGCACTTATGTATTTACAATGCACTTGCCATCTTGAAAGGTTGATTAATACTGAGGAAGGACAGTGACATCGGCTGGGTATTGTTTATGAGAAATAGCCACTACTACTGCACTATGCTCCGCTAGTCCAATAAATAGTTACATAGAAATGTGTAACCCACGCACGAATTCAATAGAACCCCGTCAGGCTTTCTCCAAACAATATACACACACATCGTCTATTCCTATAGCTTCCCAATCCAATGTAAAAGCATACAAAAATGATGGAAGAAATGGAAACAAAAAAACTACGTGAATTGCTTACAATGTCAATTACGTTCATAAACTCAAAAAAAAAAAGATTTACCAAGATTTTATATCCTTGGAATTCACATTGTATACTCAAAAGCTCTTCTTGTTCATTGATTCCATAGTGTTTCTTAATTGCCGCCACCCTCCCTTGAAAATAAAGCTTCAATTTCTACCGCATTTGTTTCTCTAAAAACGAGGTAGCCTGCTTATTTTCATAGGAGAACGTCTAGAGAAGATTTCCATTGGGAATATATCTAAAATGATATGACAGGGATTGAACATAAATGTCAAAAGAGTGAGTAGCTGTATATGTAAGCATGTAAAAATTGACTCGTATCTTTTTTCTACATGTACGAACGGTACTGTTGAGTGTGAGAGGAAGTCACACTTGGAAGCCAAAAAAAGCAAGAGAAAATACTGTCAGAGGTTTGCCCTGGCAAGAGACAAGTATAATAATTCAATTCAAAGGGAAAAGTAATAGGAAAAGATTTCCTTCCTCTCACACACGACTGGCTTCTATCAAATACTCATAAATATTATGGGCCAAGGCAAGATCTTATCCATTCCATGTACCTAGCATTTTCACGTACACGTCCTTCTCCAGCCACTCCAACAACTTCTACCTACACCCTTTTTCCTTGTCTTTGTCTTTCTCCCAGTTTTCCTTGTAACGTTGTAACGATACACCTCGGAACGATTCGTCACTTGAATAATTCACAAGTCATATGTAAAATGATGTTAAGTTTTCGAGTGAGGAAATTGCCGTCTTCAGACGTACGAGCAACATTTATTGTACATGTTAAATAACTGGTCCATTGTCTTCTCTATAAAGCTTGCTTGGATTCCAAGTACGAAAGAGAGAGAGAGAGAGAGCGAGAGGGAAGGAATCGAGGGAAAAAATTACTCCCGAAAAGGAATACATATGAAAATATATATGAAATATTTAGTTTAACTTCCCCTTTAACTCTTGATTGCAAATATGAGTCTATCTATTTATCTCAGTATCTACTATTCTCGCCCACATAAGTTTTTTGATTGCTCAAGGCAATTGAGAGAAAGAGAGAGGGAGTAGTGGAAGCAATAACATATATCCTTTCAGGTGACAGTTCTGGGTAGTAATTAGCCTGATTACATGGCGAAAGAGCCCATTGTTCCTTTCTTTCCAGGAAACTCACATGTGCTTCCCATGAATACATATACTTAGCCTTCTACATACACTCCTTCCCAACGAATCAGCTCAATTCCCAAGGTTTTAACTTGGAATGACATTAAATTCTTCCTTTGTAACTAGTTCCATTAAAAGGTTCTGTACATAGAAACAAAGCTCTTGTCCTATTGAGACTTTCCAATCATAGTGGAATACGTGAGGGACCCAGGCCATGTCACTACCAATCTCATTCCTTCCTTCAAATTCACAAGTCATTCTCTCAACTTGCTTTT
>JAQFXU010002082.1:0-23135 GCA_034693705.1 Spatulosminthurus flaviceps
TAAATTGATGAAGATTGACTTTTGGGGCGGTTTGATTAGAACTCTGCCAAAGTTTTATGACTTCTCTTTGAATTTTGTCACGTAATAAGTCAGGTTCTTGTTTCTTCACGAAGTTTTTCTAGAGAGAGGCTGAGTGAACGTTTTTCTGTGAATAAGAAATTCGGGAGAAGGATTTTATTGGATGTGAAGGAACTTTATTTTGCCCACTGAATGAATAAGTGCCTTATTATTTGTGTGTATCTATTGTTCGTGTAGCTAGTAATATATATGCAAGTGGAGGCGTAGATATCTGCATCATACATATTTATATAAGATTCTCAAGAGGAAGCTGCAATCTTTTGCTATTCGGAAACTGTGAACTTTATGGAACAATGGCAAGATCCTAACTAGTTGCTCTGCTCGAGCTGACGAAGGTACTCGTTAAAGGATTGAGCTTTGAAATCCCTTCTGCAAGGTTCCACAATTTAAAAGAGGATTGTGTCTGCATACATGTATATTATATGGCGGAAGCTTATAGGCATCATTAGTAGAATTGGCCCTTGGACGCGAAGTACTTGGTTCGGATTCTGTAAATCTATGTATGTGTAGACCTAGGAAGGATTTATTTGAGTGCATTATTTTCTGTTGGATTTCCATAAGGACTCTCCAGTAGTGCATATTTTTGAGGGCAGGACAGGATATATGAAGGGAAATGTTTTTGAAAGGAAGAGGGAAAATATTTTGTTAGATTTTTGCCTGAGGTATAACAGGAGGAATATTTTGGCCATGGGTTGTGTGGACTGTGGAGCAGCCTTTTTCTTCTTCTGTGTTCAAGTAAGTTGGGATGTAAAAAGATCTGTGGCATGTCTTCTTCTGTGCTTGTTAGCTACTATTACTACTACTACTTACCAACTTTTACATGTATTTAGTAGTGGTAGTAAATTCATTATACATATTAAGGGTGCAGGTTTTATAGCTATACAATATACCTATTGGATAGTGTATATGGTACTTATGTATATATACTGTATAAATGTTGCTGGAAAAAAAGCATCTTCTTAAAGCTGGTGGATTGGCCACTTACCCCCTACCAGAGGGTTGCAGGAGTGCCGAACTGAGGCGTCGAAATTCAACACATGGCTATGTTCTACCCATATCCACTTATATCTAAGAAGGAGACTCATGAGTAGTAGTAGAAGTTTTCTGATGGTTCTTGGACGGAAAATTATTTTGTCGGGTCTCGCATCGCGTGGTATGTATACAGACACTGCACTCTCATATTCTCTCGCTCTCTCCACATCCGTGACTCAAGTATGCAACTGAACACCAATAGGTACTTCCCCGTGGGCTAACTTTATTATGTACATTTACATGAACAATTGGATTGTTCTTGGAGGAGCCCTGGACTTTTGCTATGTCGCTCAGTCAGTACAAGTTGAACAGCTGTCCCTTATACAAGGATACATAACTGTATGCGAGAAATACAGCATTAGATGTTGTTCCTGTGGTCCCTAAATTTTTTTCTGGCCAATCTGAAAACACCACACACTCTCTCTCTGTCGGTCGGTCTTCATTTGGAAAACAGAACCACCGTCATCATATAACCATGAATTTGAATCCATGAAGGTTTTAGTTGCTTCGAAAACACTACTTCTTCATTCGTGTCTTACTATATAAAAGAGAGGAGAGTCTCCACCCGCATTTTCTGTATGATAACTTATCGTGGAGCATACCAAAAAATATTGTTTATCGTTTGAAACGTTTACTTATTGTCGAAGCTTTGTCCCGCTGTATCACATCTCAATAGTGCGCATCATTTTTGAGCCTTAAATAAATTTTCCTCAAGAGTTCCGAAACTTATTTTTTCTGTACATATAGATATATTTTGTGTACTTCTCTCGCTGTGAACTGATTATAAGGCACTTAAATCTTGTGAATACGCAAGAGTGTTAAAATAAAAAGAGAGAAGGAAAGTTTTTTGTACGATATCTTTTGAGAGAATACCCTTTGTGAGGGTTTGTTGATAGTGAAACGGAAAGTGTTTCTTATTAAGTTTCTCGCAAGAAAACTGTTTTAAAGAAAAAATTTTTGTCATAGGAACGTGCATAATAAGTTTTGTTATAAGTATTGGCGGGAGGAAATTCAAAGAGTTCGAGATTAATGGCTTGTAATTCAACTTATCAGTTGAAGTTGTGTTTGTTTGTTGGGCTCTGTGTGTAAGTTTGTGCTAGTGCCATCAAAATTGTGCAGCAGAAGTTAGTGAGTATACCATTGGAGAATCCACACTTAAATCTAGTTGTGCGTACGGTCATGCAGCTGTATACTGGATATATATGTTGTATATATACAAAGTGAAGAGATAATGAGAAAATTTATTATCTGACTTATTACTGTAACATGCTTAAGTGAAATTCATACTACGGTGAGTTATACAATAAGACAATATATGGATATATATATATCGAATGGTTTTACTGGGACACTTGTTCTATCGTGTGTTGTGAAGCTAATGAACAACTATATGCGAGCGTTGTTAAAATATGACCGCTATACCACAGTTTATGTTAGTTGTCACACGAATCTTGGAGATTCAAGTTTGTCAGCATGTTGCCGTGAAATGGTCATTTCCTACAGCTTTGGCTTTGACTCTTTAAACCTCAACTGAATAAGTTGCCACGTTTGAGCTTGTGAATTTTATTTGTGTAAATAAATAAGAATTTCCTCTCAAAATGTTAGAAGAGTTAATGAGGCCGGATATTAAATTGGTTTTTCTGCGTGAAGACTTATTGAAATTTTCAGAATGTCTGATTTTTTTCTTGTCATCCCATCCTCTTGACTCTTTAAACTCCTCCAAGTTCCCTTATTTGGAAGAGAATTAAGAAGTAGAAGAAGAGGTTTAAATTGAAACCTTGTTGTAGTAAATTGGAGAAAGTTTTGAGGGTGATGATCTAATCCTGACAGACTAAGACCATAAGTTTTCGGAAACTTTTGAAATATATTGAATTAATTCCATGTGTTAAGCTCCTTAAGTAACTTGAACATTTGAGGAGAAGTGTCTTGTCTCAGTTGTTTCTCTCCCTCTCTCTGTCCATGTATGAGAACTTGATCCGCTGAAATGGAATTTGTTAGTGGAATTATTATTATTACTACGGGCCCTAACAATTTCGAAAACTTTATGTGAACCAATACCTGTAGGTCTTTTATGTATGAATATATGAAAAAACAAATTGCTTAAATGTGGTTCATTTTGCGTAGAGAAATTTTTGTCATGCGCTATACCATATAGGTGTTTAGTGTCCGAGCATTTGGTTGTTGAGCTCTCTTTACATATCTTGGCAAGATATAATAAAAGCTAAAATTATAGTACTTGTGTGACGCGGAAATTGAATGTACTACATTTGGAATGAAAACTTCCATTTGGCTTATCTTAATTTATTACTTAACTTTTGTGGCTTAACTTTCGCACGTGCATTTGCCCTTGTTCAACTTTGTGCAATGTGTTTTATGAGGAGTAGTGAGGGAATAAAATGAGTTATATTTGAATTAATGTGGAAATTCGCTCAAGAAACTTAACTTGTGAAAGAAAAGATATCAAAATTAAAGGGAGTCAGACTTGATGGATGCAAGTGGAGGAGCTCTTCTATCTGTTCAGGATGTGACTTTCCGAATAAACAGACCCATATACCAAAAAATTATCAGCGTATACAAATGCCTATAAACACAGTTATTTACATAGATGTTCCTCCTTCCATACAAGAGTGTTCCATACTATTGTATAGGTGATAACTTTTGTGGGGTTGAAAACATGAAGGAAATTTTGTGTGTACCATAAAACTGGAGTCATGAAATCCAAACGAGATAAGGGAATTGGGATTTCATTCGCTCCAAATAAGCTTTGCCTTATAGGTATACATGAGTGATTGAATTCCTTTGAGGAAATAATCAATTTCCACACGCGTCTCTTCTCTTAGTTACTATGGAAGCAAAGGTTGGAAATGATCATCATTGCGGAGTGTATTCTGTACTTTGTCACCCGCCATAAACATTTCCCATCTTCCGCTTCTTCTCCTCCTTTCTCCTCATTTTGTCCTTGTCATTCTTGGATGCTAAAAGACTATCCAAGGAGAAAATATTCTTTATGAGGAGTTGCTTACCATAGGACGGTAATCATTCCATTATTATTGTCCATTGTTCACGCGAACTATATGTGTCTAATCTTCGGAGGAGAAATTTGAAGATGTATGCGTAAAAAAGGAGCTGGATGGGAAAAAATAATTAAGAAACCTTTCAATAAATGTCAGTGCTCAGGATAGAGTGACGGTCATTGTACATTGTCCACAACAACCACTGCAGGCGCGAAGTTTTAAGAAACATAGCCTTGGCATGTTAACTCTGGATATGTTACGGAGTGTGATGGTGCTACTACTACTGCCTTCCTTAGAATCGTTATTCAAGAACTTGTTTTTTAACTTCTACTCTACCTGTGTATGAAGGTATCAATCATACGTCTTTGGGAATAGAAAATAATCAGTGTAATGGGAATGAGAGTTTAATGTTGTGGCAGTAATAGTATAGCAATGAAAAATGTCATAAATGTATTATAGTTCATTGACAGGAAGTATATATATGATTGTTGTTTGTTCTGATGTTATTATGATTAAGTCTCTGGGTAACAATAATAATTGTGTGTAAATGTGTTTGAAATGGATCAATCTAAATTTATATGGGAACGCTTATTGTTTATTATGAGAGATAAGGATTATTACTAGTTATGTATACTGATTCGACTCGGTGATTTGAAATTTTATTTATTATGTACTCCCGTGCTCAATGGTACATTTAAACGGGGGGTGATTTTGACTTGGTGTTTGTTATTGTCAGGCTGCCAGTGCTCGATGGTGTTTGAAGTGACGTGTTTTATCCACTCTCATTGCATAGAATGAGAGTTTTGTGAACTTGCTTCTTACGCGCTAATAGTGTCCAATGACATAAGGGTATGTGTATGTAGGAGAAAGAATGAATTGCTCAACCATGCATTGTAAGAACAATGTTACGTGAATGAATTAACGTTGCGTAGAGAGAGAGAAAACTACAAATAGACAAGCATTGTTCGCTTGTGGTAGTATATTTCACTTCTTGCAATTTTTTCGAGGTGATTCATTCATTGGAAGTCTCATGTAATAAGTGTGTGGGGAAGTACTACTTGACTGTGCAGATCGTAGAAGGAGAGAGAAAAAAAATATTTTAACATAAGGTGCAGCAGCATCAGCAGTGGAATACATCATTAGGTATTTGTTGTGTGAAGCAGGAGTCATCATGGAGTAACACACATACTAGAAAAACTGATGCCCTGGTCTGGTCAGAAGGCTTATATACCAAACGTATAGGGAAAACTTTTGCACTGATTTGGACTTCATAAAAGCCTGTATTGTTTTTAAAGGTTTGTTTTGCACGATCTTCTATATACATTCACGTGTGTACTGCTTACCTTGAAGATACTGACTTGACAGAAAGTATATATTGAAAAGTGACTTATGCGATTGTAAGGTACGTGTGTGTGAGGTACGTCTGAGTGTGGTTTGAAAAGAACTCCTGTGTATTACTCAGTGCATTGGTGTTGGGAAGGAACAATAGTTACCAATATCCCTTTACGTCTCTTTCCAAGTGAGTAATTTTAAGTAGACATGAATCTGTTCATTCAGTTGGAAATATAGAGAGCAAATGAGCGTTAGAGCTAATTTCAAGAACTCATTGTCAGCTTCTTGTTTTGTTTGCGATTATTTATCTGTCTCTAATAAAATTGTAAACCACAGTGAAATTGAATCTGGGACAGAACTTGATGTGCTACAACATAGTGTAAAAACATAGAAGAGATAGTACGTGCTGTAATACACTATTTATATAGTCAGAAGAAGGTGCTGGGTGCATATTATTCTGCAAGAATTTTGTTTTCCGTTTATCAATAATTTGTACATGTGTTCCACATATTCTGGAGGGCATGAGTTTATGTATGTGCCATACGTTACCAGTAGTAAGCAGCAGTGTAAAATTCAAATTGCACACTTCACAGAAAATATTTGCTGATTATGTTGGGTTTGGAAGTTGCTGACGACAGGAACGCAAGGAGACGTTGCTGCTACTAATATAAGGAACGTATTTTTTCTACTAAATGTAGTAACTTTTGACGACAACTGCTTGTTATGTGTTTCTTGAGCCTTTAATAGTTGTGTTGCTGTATAGGATTTGAGCATAGTTACACACAGGCATAAATACTAGATGTATTTTATATATAATTTTAGCTGTAAATGTCATGAGCCATGCCATGAACCTTGGTGGTTTTCTTTCTAAATTTTGCTAACAAGGAAATTCCATTTTAACCGGAACTTTCCTTGGAAATTAACTTTTGGTGTGAATTGCCTCGAGTTCTTGTGACTTTGCTGTGTCCAGCGTACATTATTTGTTTGGATTTGTAACCAACCAAGCTTAGGGAGTGCAGTTTAAAATTCTGTTTAATTGACTCCCATGTTGATTCATCGCGGTCTAAGTTGAAGAATTTGAGACGTGGACGTGGAGGAAAGAACTTTTGTAATATGTGAAAATGTTTGGTACATTGTGCTAAAAAAGACTTGTCTCCACAGCAACGTCCTTTTTGTAAGAAGATTTGAATTTTATTTCTACTGTCTTCAAGGAAGATTTTTAAAGACGAAATTTTTTTATACAAAGTATACGGCTCGTGTCGTGCTTAATCAAGGAATTAAAGGACCGGAACTTTACAGTGTACTAGGCACAGGAGGGAGGATTACGTGCACTTACGGACGGAATGGTTTAGCATATGAAATTCAGCATAGTTTTTGGGAGTGTGGAAGTTAAATCTGTTACTTGGACTTGACGGTGGTGTTATATAGTAAAGTTACTTAATGCCTTATATCAGGATTTTTGAAAAGTCAGTGGTAACTTGTTACCGTATAAGTTGAGAAGGGAAATCCCACTTAAAAAGCCTAATAACCACTGTATCTTTGAAGTAATCTCGAGAGTTTGTGTTCCGCTTTAATACACACGTAAAAGAAACTTTGGTGTCCCTTGTTAAGGATTAGGCGTGTATCTTTTGGTGGGTGGAACTCTATATGCACCCATACAGGAGAATTTTAATGTGAGCGATTAACGGAGATTTTTCTGAAGAGTTTGATAGTGGTGTCGTGTATCGCGTAATATATAGAGGAAGGAAAGAAAGGAGTGAGTAAGAAGAGACAAATTAGTTCTCAAGTAATGTGGTTGGCGGAATATAGCGAACGAATGCATAATCTAAAGACAAGGATAAAAAGGAGGAAGCAGAATTTGAACCGGAGTCAAAATGAGACCATATCATCAACTCCGGGTTCCTCATCTGCCACGGCTTCCGTGGAAGGTGAATGGCAATTCGTGAACTTTAATCCCTTCGTTTATGGACCTAAACGCTCCATGTCCCAGGAGGATGATTCCAGTACTGTATCTCTGGTTCGAACCTCTGCATCTCCACATCAGCATCATCATCATCCTCATCATGAGGATTACTATGAATTCCCTACGAGTACTAAACTCCCGGGAAGAGAGAGTCAAAACTCGGAGAAAAATCCTCTTTCTTCTCATCTACTGTTGAATAGACACTCAGGACAGTATGACGTAAGGAATCCGGAGAGACGACAAAGTCTCTTACGGGAACAAGACGCGGCAAAACTTCAAAGGCATAGTTTGAATTCTACCTTTGATTTGCTAGCTCATAGTAATGCAGATGGAACTCCACCAATACCACCTTCATTACTTAATCCAACAAATAAGAAGAAAAACGGAAATCCAAATCCATTAGCGCTTCCACCTAGACGGAAACCGGCACCATCGCCACCGCCATTGACCCCGGAGACTGGTGGGAAAATCATTGGACCACCTCCGCCACTTCCTTCACATCGTCACTCCTGGGACCCGGCCTCAGTCACTGCGGCTACACTAGTCTGTCGTGATCGGAATAATTTTTCAGCCGCACTTGCTCGCCATAATAATGAATCCGAATCAATTATTTCTAAAGTTGCATACTCACCCAGAAGTAGTCGTCGGTCAAAAACGGGATCTTCCTCGGTATATTCCTCGTCGTCGTCTCCCGCATCGCAGCTCCATCATCCGAAAATTCCTCGGTCACAAAGTAAACTCGTATCGAGCCTTCAAAATAATGGGATGGAATCAGTTGGGAGACTCTGCATGAATCTTATAAGTACAAGTATGATGGAGAATTTTTGCTTTGTTAACCATGCTTCTTGTGTACGTACATATGACATATATACTTGGTTGGTATTTCCATTCCATGAGTTGTGAAAATAATTCTCGCAGTCGCAGGAGCGCAAAGGTTTATGAGGTTACTGTACAGGAAGATTGTTCATTCATAAGATTGAAACCCAGGGATTCTTTCTTTCCTTTACGTCTGCAAGTACTTTAAGAAACTTATATGACTTTTGTATTGTTCCTGAGCACCTGAGGCGGTATGAGATTCCGATCCAGACATGAATTCCTAAGTTAGTAGGTAATTTATGGTAAACAAAAAAATCGTCCCAGCTTCATATGAGTTTTTCGTTTTGGGCCTCTCCGTTCCATGTTTTATGAGCTTCTACTCTACAACCCTATAGAACCAAGTGGAAAATTGTTTGCCGTGGGAAAACAGATCGTATGTTCTAGACGTAGGTTTTTTATACAGATGATGTGCTGATAATATGTACGTATGTTTGCTGCATACATTTATTTTATATATGATTCTTTTCAGTTGCATTTAATTTCCTTAGAATTTTCTCTGAGTACATTTATATCTCTCTGTTTGTATTTTTATGAGCTTTTAACAGGTATTTCATCACTGGGTATATTCGCCTGTATGATTATGTATTTATAGCTTCGGCAGTTCGGCATGGAGTTAAAAATTGCTTACACAAGTACCCTATGTATAGTTTCTCTTGAATATTGATCTGCATTTTTTGAGATGGTTAAGTTGACTTGACGCTGTCAGTCAGGGGATATCCATAATTTTACCTGGGCCCACATTTTAAATGCTGGAAGATAGTGGAAAAAGTTTTTTACTACGGGAAAAAAATTGTCGGTAAAGTCAGTTCGATCTAACTGTTATTAGTGGTTCCTTTTTAAAATAATTATGATATTTGGAACGGATGAGTTGATTGCTGTGTGATATTCAAATTTTGTTTTTATTTTTGTTAGTGTACATTGTATTGTTATGATTATTGGTAGTAACACCACGTTATAGTTCTGTTACTGTGGCTGGACGTCGAAGGTTTTGTAAAATTATAGAATTTCTTGCGGAAATTGGAAAATATTGGGAATAATACATTCTCTTTCTTATATTCTTGTCCACGCCCAAAATATTTCATGGAAATTGAGAAGCAAGCGTGAGAAAATTTCAGAAATTTCCTTATCAAAATGAATTGAGAAGAATTATTCTGCTCTGCTGGTGGCGGTTGAGCCGGATCCCAAATATTTCTCTCATATTTGTTTTTTTTCTAACTTCAACCTCGTGAAGGAAGAACGTCTCAGATTAGTATATTTGTCCACATATGTATTTGAGTGATGGAAAATTGGTTTTCCCAAGTGAGAATAATATCTCGCGTGTTTTCAGTTCGTCGGATAGACTTATGTGAGAAAAAATGGTAGCAAACTTCATCCTCCATTTGCTTTAGTTGGTTACTTTACTTTGAAAGTAGATTGTTAGACTGTTAAATAGAGGAAAGAAAGAATAATGGAAATGTAATGTTGCTGTTGCTGTTATGCTAGGTTTAACTCCGTTATTTCATTGTTTAGAGTTAGGCAAAAAATATGCATGTTCCAACTTAAATAGAAAAAGAAAATAATATTTCGGAATTGAAAGTTGTCTTTCTTTGGCAAACATGTAGATCCTGACGACGAAGGAAAAGTTTTTGTGTGTTTTTATTCACATACTGCACTGACACGTGAAAATGCGAACTCGTTGTAGGATTTCAATTTGATCAAATCGTGTTGCATTTGTATTGAGCGAGTTTAAAATAGAGGGTAATTGTTTATGAAGAGTGATTCCATGCATAAAATTATCCACTTCAAAGTCCTTGGAATAATTTTTCCCCTCTGTTATTACTGTTGTGGAGATTCAAATGCACACTAATTTTTTCCCCTTTGCTTATATAAACCGAGACATATATATATATATATATATAAACATCCCTGATATTGTACAGTGTCTCGGATTCTGTGTCGGAATCCTTTGAAAAGGAAAAAAATGCATAGAAGCATTTGATATCGAAATTGTAGATCCTCAGTCCTCCTCCTCATCATCATCATCATCACAAAAATGATTACGATAAGGGAGCGTTGTGGGCGTCGGAGTACATAATAGTTTTTGTATTGGACGTGTATTTGAGAATCGTGAGAAAAAAGGGATACAATTTCGTGGTTCGTCTCAATGAAACTTGTGAGTGTGCTGAAATGTTTAAATAGGTATATCAATGCATGTGTGTATGTTAACGTTAACTATGTTATGTGCGTGTTAAATTCCGTTGTAAAGTCGGAAGAAAAGTTGACGTCTATTTTCTTTTTTTTGTCTCTCTCTCTCTCTCTCTCTGTCTCTCTCTCACGAAGTATTTTTGCTGTGACTCTTTCAATGTATGATAAATGTATAGATATACATATGTATGTATACGTCGCGTTAACTTGTGGGAGTAATTGCTCTCTTTCTTTACTCGTTTTTTTCATTCTTTTGGTCGTCAACTTTTTTCCCCTTGCAATTGCTTGTCGGATAGAAAAGTTTTACGGAGAGTAATGACAGCTCTAGTAAGGATGTGACAGTAACTTCTTTATATTGAAGTGACAGTTTGAAGTATACGCATAGAATTTCATTATGCTCCTTTCAATTGTTAGATTGGTCAAGCTCGGAAATGCTGTTAGGGATTTTTATAGGTTGTTTCGTGTGTAATGGAGTTGCACTGGTTTATGTAGAGGCTTGGTTTGTTTGGCGCGTTTCGCACCGTTTCTCCTGGGGGTATGTATATTTGCGTTGGCGGATGTATATAATGTAAAGGACTTGGGGTGTGAGGCATAGGAGAAAACGCTTCTATCATGTGGAAGCAGGAGTTTTTGCCTTTTGCGAATTGATGGATAGCATTACATTTACTTTACTAATACTTTGGTCATAACTTTTATTGTTGAGTATATGTGTTGTTTTAGAAAGAGAGCATATAGTGTGGAACATTGGTTATAGTTCAAATACAACGAGAATACAAAAGTGCTCATGTTCAACTATATTGGTATAATGGAGGCTTGAACAGTGTTGCGTTACAAAAATAATTTTTTAATATACGTAAACGTCTCAAAGATACTATTCTGTTGATCGTAGAAATTTTTGCATGATGGACAAAGATAATATTTACAAGTCATGAACCTGCTGAGAAAATGATTTTCTACTATCTCCGGATGTGTGTAGTTATCTGGTTAAATTCATATACATTTTTTAGCCCACAAATGTTTGAATTTAAACTTTTCATTGTCAATTATTTTGGCTGCTGCTGTGCTTCTGTTGTTGAATGATATAATTCCAGTGCAGTGGTGGTGAAATGAAATACCCGTTTTTGTGCTCCTCGTTCCACTTTAATGATTTCCTACATAGTAGAAGGATACAATGGTTTGGAAGAATAGAAGGAAGATTGACTGCTTTAATAAACGTCGGAATAGTGTTGTTTATGCATGTAAGGATGAAAGGAGGGAAACGTGAGGTTGACATTCCTTTGGGAGTGTTTAAAATCCAGTGGTCAGAAGTTGACGCGAGTGTGCATAGAAAGAGTAGTTTCTGTTCAAAGTAAGTAGATAGTATAAGTAAATGATACTGTTTAGTTATTCGAGCTAGTGACAATTGCCTCGCAGGGCTTTGGAATTCTCATGTCTCATGGCATACAGGGTCCGTATGCTTCTCGGTGGCCGTATTGATTTTTTTATCAAATACCTTTAGGCTTTTGGTAAGACCAGGAAAAAGTTGATTTTAAGTATGCCGTTTAGCAAGGTTTTCGTTGTATTTATTGATTCATATATCCCATGCACTAATGCCTATAGATATTCGTCGGTAATGTGCTCCTCATGTAAATTGTTCGATCCGTGGTAACTTTTTTTGTGAATGTTCTTGTACGTGATTCTCTCGACTCACCGACTATGTCCTGATATAGTCGGCTAAGCTCTAAAGAGAGAGTTGTAGAAGGGACGCGAGGAGCCAGAGACAACAAGCCGGTCCTGCACCAATTAGTCGTAGGCGCGAATCCAGCAGTTGATTGAAAGGTTTAATTAAATTAAGTTCTTGTATAATTGGCAAATGCTGCGTTTCCTACAGTGCAGTGTGAGTTTCATCACTTTCAGACCCAGGCCAAGTAGTACAAACTTTTGTGCTGGTTACTATACATATATCCGGACTTTTATACCTTGTACGAAGATGTTTTTTGAGGGTAGCTTTACTCTTGTGTGTAGGTGTGTAATATATCTATGGCTATGCAAAAAGTTTCCTTAAACCGTATTTTTTTTGTTTAAGTTCCTTCTCTAGAAGTAGAATTCCTAGCTTCTGGCACTGGTACTAAAAGCTCTGTGTGCTCTTTAACTAAATCAAATGTAACCCTACTGCCACAACCTACCTATACCAACTACCTCTGCCCTTTTAGAATTATTGAAGAGCTGAAAAATGTATCGGAGTTTGTAATTTCATTCTTTCATGGTCTTTTGGAACTTTGCTGTAGCTTTTGTAGAATTGCTCCAACCGAAGGGTGATGCTTACGTGGTATATACGATACTTCCGATTGAGTTGATACTAGTACGTATTTTCGATGCATATACTACTTGGATATTATGTGTCTGTCTGCGAATTATATATATACGATACTCAGCGTTCTAAAGTTTGTCGAGTGTAAATTCATGAAAGTTGCACACCAGCTGGTGGGATCGTTTAAAAAGGCCTGGGATTCTCCATGTGTATTCGTGTTGTAGTTCCTTTGAGCGGACTGCTGATGAAAAATCGAAAAGTATTTGAAACTCTATAAAATAATGGGTGAAAAATTATTGCTCTCCAAAGCATTTTGATCCTATCATCATTTTTTATGCTGACAGGGTCAAGTGTAGTGGGGTACGTGGATTGAAAAATCGTGGAGCTTTGAGGATTTGAGAGGATTTTCTTTATTTATGATATTTTCTAGAGTATCCACCACTCGGATTGTACTTTTAAATATCTCTACTCTTTCAAATATAGAAAGCATATAGAAAGTTTGTATATGTAGGATAGCTATTTATTTGCACAAATACGCCTGTGCAGCATTTTTAAGTTCATCTAAATCTAAGGAAAGAGCCTCTTATTATAATACTTATTATTGTTATTATGTATATCTATTCTTGTTTGGTCCAATGTGCCACGTTTTAAAGTGTGTGTTTTCATGTGTGGAAAAATTAACTGGAGTACTGAAGTCTTGGCAGTTTTTGCTCTTGAAAACACACCGTGCCTAAGTGGTGGTTTTAAGAAAAACGAATTAAAAGAAGAGAAAATTGAAGGATGCAGAGGAATATATAGTTTCTCGGTTATTTCATTGAAGGCATTGTAGCAGCAACCTTTTTTGTACGAGGGGAAATATGTATGATGCGTTCCCTGGCGTTCTTCATTTGCTTGAACTTTCTGCGTGGGTTTGGGTTGCTAAATGTCAGCTTGTTGTTCATCCTTTATGGAGAAATGAATGAAATGAGTGTTGAAAGGAAATAATGTTTGACATGATCAGAATTCACTTGCATGTATCCGTATCCTCTATACTAGTCAACATAATGGTATGTACGCATGGCCTAGTAAAACCATGGATATGGGGGGGGCATCAACGTGACTGGAACAAAGGAATTTTCTAGCTCGTTTACTGCCACTGTTCAACTCTCCATGGTCGATATAGCTAGCCAAAAGGAATTTCGCCTGTCTTTTTAAACCTACTTGGTAGGAATGAATGAGTGGAGAGAGCGAGAGAGAGAAGCAATTTGAATTATCTACTCTCTACCATCCCTTTTCCTATTGTTAGGAACAGGTTCTGCTTAGGCAAAAAGGATGGGTTTATATGCAAAGATGGAGAACTTTCCGCGGCAATACTATCTTCTTTTTCTTATTGTTGAAATGTCTTCCCAAATCTTTTATTTCTAAAAGGTATTGAGTGAAGCCCAAATACCTGGAAATCTTTTTTTTGCGTCATATGAAACGTATTCCAGTAGAGGGATTATCTTTGCTTAGGTAGGCCAATAAGTTTACTGACATTGTATACTGAACCACAACGGTATATTCATCTCGAGCCTGGAGCTACTTATAGCATAGGATGGAAGTCCCATGTATTTCGGATTTTCTTATTATGCCAATTTCTTCTATCGAAAATTTGAAGATTTGTCTTCTTTGGCCTTAAGTATGGTGGGAATATAGAAGATTTGTAGAGTCATTTTTTTATTCAATGGCAACTCATATGTATGCATAAGAACATAATGAACAAAAGAATATCCTCCTTTCTTTTTGATTCAAGCCCCCTTGTAATTTGAGTCCTGGTCTGTTTTTGTGTGCCTAGCGTATTGTATTGTTTGTCCTAAAAGCTCGTTCTATATTTACATAGTTTTATCATCGATGAATGTAAATGACAAGATGATTTTTCCTGAGTCAGTCCTTATGTTGTTATTTACTTGATGGAAGTGGATATTGAGATTGTGCAAATGTTAGTAGATGCAAATGTAGTGTATGCTGGACAGATGTACGTTGGTATGTATACAATAAGTACGAATATATGTAAAAGTATGAAAGCGGGATGGGAATTGGATTTTTTTATGGGGAAACCAGATGATATTTACGTGAGGAAATGCTATAGAGTAGGAAAAGGTGAAAGTACTCGTAATGCATTTTAAAGAGCCATTTAAAAATCATGGGGGAGGAAAAAAAGCGTAATATATTTTGTTTTAATGAGGTAGTCACGACTCACGACGTATATAGACTGTTTGAATGGGGGGTTTATTTTTCAGGTTTAGATTGCAAGCATTATCTGGGATTGCATATGCTGTACACTATAGTACACACACGCATATTGAACTTTTCCTTTACCTGCACACACTATTGCACTTGACTTTAATATTAAGGATATAGGCGAGTTGGTATTTTTGTTGGTATACCTGGAAAAAGATTTTATGTGCCCAAAAGAGGTGATTATTTAGGAGATATGCGTTTTCATGGTAAAGAAAAAATAGGAGTGTGATGTGCTCAAGTAAGTACTAAAGGTTATATGGGAATCATTGTTTACGTTGTCTTTAGGGTTTCGCTTTTGTTGACTTTTCTCATGGCCTCTGAGTTTAGTTTTACCCTCTCAGTCTGTCATCTCTTTTTCTGTCGCTTCCTTCCTTGGAAACGCGGCTGAAATGGCCATTTCACTTGAGTACTGTTTTCATCAACTCGACTCAACTACTGCCACTACGACGACTACTAGGACAAGCTTCTTGTCAAATTGCAGCTACTCATTGTGTACATTTTGTGTGTAGGTACACATGTCGTTGTGTAAAGCGAATAAGTATTATTGCTATATACTTAACGTGATTTATACCCTCTCATTCTTTACCTCTCCACGTGATCTCTTGCCTATTTCTGTCATGTCTGGGGGGTTTGATTTTTTCTTCATGTTTGATCAACATCAAGGGTTTTGCAAGAAAGCGTGGATTTTCATCCGATTTGAATGATAGTTTGTTTCATTTACTTATATATAGTATGTGAAAGGTTTTCAAAACCAAAATAGAGTAGAAAAGCTCCCAGCTTGGTATCGTAAATGTGAATTTATTTGAAATAGTTTCCCTATATGCATAGATGGAACTGGAAAAATAAATATTTGTTTTCGAGTGGGTAATGTTTCCAACTGGATTTCCTCTTGAAATTTATCTTGATGTAGGTTTTATCATTATTTTTGGTATGCATATATGGAAGTAAGTATAAGGAAATAGCAACGCCCCGAATCACTGTGAAATTTCTATTTACTTAGAATTTCTCTCCGATGTAAGGATATTGATGTATTTTTTATTGAATTTTATAATCTAATTTGTTTTTTTGTTTATTTTGAAACAGCTGACAAACCGTTATCCAGTAGTGGTGCACCAAGTTCAAGTAGTTTAAGAAGTAATAGCGATCGGAGACCAGACACCTTGAGTGAGGAGAGATTGGCCAACGATGGATTCACTTACGAGGATGAAGGCATTGATCGGTAAGCTCACAGTATTTTGATTTTGAAGTTCTAAGTTTAGGAGTGGTGTGCCGGTGTGTACTTATACATATGTTGTGTAGCAGGTGGTTTGTTTGTGTAATACAGTGACACTTCTGAAATTCTGAACGGGTTACTGTTATTAAATAAAAACTTTGCAAAATTCAAGAGAAGTGATAGTTAGAAGTTCAAGATATTATAAAGGATTGAAAAGGATTTTAAAGTATAATATAAAATTATTATTATTTTATTAAGGTTTTGCCTGTAATTTCTGTGAATTAATTATTGGCTTGTAAGGTTCCATTTGTGTAGTAGGAGGATATATTATTTTTCCCTCAGACAATATAAGGAAGGTTTCAACAGATATTTATGAGCCTTTGTTCCCGTTTTGTATGCACATGTATTGTAATCAAGGCTGGAGTTATTATGCGGTAATGTCAAAACGTCAACACTTGTGAAATGTCAAAAGTAGAAAAGGAGCGTACTTGTTTATTCCTTCTTCGTTGTACAGAAATGATGAAGTTATAATGAAAAGATTGGAGTGCTATGGACTATTGTTTCCTCTCCCCGTCCGTTGTAGTTTCCTCCAGTAGATAGAGACTATATATTCGATAGAGAAGCTTTTGTTGGAAAACTATAGGAGCTGATTTCCTGGAGCCTCCTCGTCGGGAGTGAGTACTATAGATGGAGCAAAGTTAGCGAATAGAATTGTTAGTAGTAATAATATATAGGAAATTTCCCTCTGGCTGTGAGTGAAGTATAGTTCTTGTGCAGTTTATGTATTTTGCTCCCCTATGAAGTTTTGGATTATTCATAATCGGGAAATCTTGAATTAAATATGGCTTTGCTTTATATAGTGTATATTTACATTTACGTGTCATCACGAGCGCGTGTGCATTTAACTAGAAGTTTATTTTTAATCCCATTTGATGTGCTTATGGACAGAATAATAATAATGCTTGTTCACAGTAGTCTGTGAGTCTTGTGTAGCCTTAAAATTCCTTTGAGGTTTTGGCATGCATGTTTTATGCATGTATATAATTAGTTTTATATAATAGAAATTCATTTGTATTTCCTCATTTAGCGACGTCCCACTTCTCCTTGTTGTTTATTAGAAGGAAATGAACTGAAATGATTAGATATTGTTCTTGGGAGTAGTTCTACACCAAATTTCTTTATATTACTATGTTTCCCATTATAAGCATGTCACTTAAACTTATACCACAATGGTATCCCCCTTTGGATTTAATTGTATGAGGACTTGGAAACTATCAAGTTTTTGCTTTGTTCCATACATATAATCAATACGGGGAATACGTATATTTATAAAGGACGACGAAGCTGGTTTATTTCTGTATATTGTGTATAATATTTTCTTGATAATGATATAGGCCCAGAAGTTGGCTTCGAATTTCTTGGAGGAAAAGGACAATTTATAGTGGTGGTGTCTTTGAATTGATTTTTTACGTGTATGTGTGCGTTATTGTGGTGTGAATAATCCGGGGTCTAAAAATTTGTATGTTATAATCGGAAGTTTTGAGCGAATGACGGTATTTCAGTATCTTTGATTGGTGTAGGACTTTTAGTGTATTTTCCTCATGCATCATTCAATTTGACCAGAAATCAACTTGAGTGTTATGGAGAACAATTTAAAGAATTATTTTCATATAAATATTTCACTCTTACTGGTGGGGAGAAGTGTAAAATAAGTGGGGAGAAGGTTCTTTTTCAGGCTTACAATCAGTGTATGATAAAAAGACAAATGATAAAAAAAATCGGGTGTGTGTGTAAGTGGTTCGTTGAGTTAATTCATTCTTAGCTGGTTGCTACTGCCATAGAAGTAGTGGTGTGGCGTTAATAATGGTGAATTTTATGCGTACAAGAGGAAGTAGGTATAATGGAAGAAAACAGAAGGAGGAATAGAATTGCACGAGGCAGGAAGAATTCAGGCAGATGTACACTGCTGCTAACTTGACTGCTACTACGTCTACTGTTACTTTACATGGGTTATTAATTTAGTGAACTGGGAGCAGCTGGTGTTGCTGCTGTTGGTGCTATAGGAAATAGCACTATGGCTTTATATTCTATGCCACTTTTACTCTTCTAGTGAAAGAACATCACATGAACTTTATTGATAAGCCTCTTATGATTAAGCTGACGGTGACCATCGGGAGTTTTGGTTTTATTTCTCCTCATCTCCTCACTACTATATACTATACTCCAGGAAACAGTGCTTTTGGTTGCAGTAAAATAAAAGAAGTGAGAGTTGTTGTGTAATAGAGAAGAGAATAGTTGTTGAGACTTGAGACTACCAAAGTAGTTGTATTAGCTTGTATAGGTGTATAGAGAAGAGCTTTAGCGACAGCGAAGGATGTGGAGAGCTTATGTAGGGCCAAATGGAGAACTCATCCGAAAGAAAAGTGTGGAATGTAAGCATCATGCGAAATGCGTACGCTATGGACTGCCCTGTTCCACGTATAACCATAGGTTGTTTTTTTGCGAATACAATACTTGTATTAACCTGTTGGCAAATCACCAAATCTATACCAAATCCCATAAGTTTCTAATATACGAGTAAGAATGACTCAATTTTGTGTAGGCCATTCAATAACTTTTTGGAAAAATCTCAAGCTTTTTAAAAATTGTTATAGTTGTAACGGGCAACTTATTTGACATGAAAACTACTTGTACCTTGACATTGTGTTGGGAGAATGTGACATGGTCCGTTTGTATATTATATATGCTTGCTAAATTTCCTTTTGTTGGTTTGAAGTGTTTTACGTACTTGAGGTTTTTTTGGTAGTCTATAGCAAAAAACAGTATTTGTTTTTATTGTATGAAGATGAAGGTATAGAGCTGGATCTTTTTATAACCTATATCTTTATATATTTTAGAAACACTGCTCTCAACGTTAATTAATTTGTACAATGAGTTGAATTGTATAAGTAATTACGTGAGCATGAGGGAGGAGCTGTAGCTATATTTATGCGAATTCATATTGTATTAGGGTAGTTACAATAATTATACTTACCAAAAGTATTAAATTATTTAAACTATGGAAAGCTGATAGTAGCACGATAGACTCGATAGAGTAGAGAAAAATGAAAATCAATAATAATTGTTGACGTCGTAGTTGTAGGTATATCCGTATATGTACATGTTGTGTATTTCCTGGGATGAATTTGTGAGAATATTATGAATAATTTAAATTCAAAGCTTCTAATATTTTTCATATTATTTTTTGTGTAAATATAGCGTTCAGCAGGAACCTCGAAGGTCATCTAATGCTGTTGGCCGATCAGAAAGCTGTAAGGAACGGGTTCAAAGGGTGAGTTATGAAATTTGATTTTTATTTTAAAGGAATTAAAGTGGTGTTTATTATTCGTATTATTGGTACGTATCCTTCGAATGTGTCCTTCATGAGAGTTGGAACTTCTTCGCCATTTAGACAGCCTCTGAAAAGCTCTATTTCACAGTGTCAATAAAAATTCCATGGGAAGTTGTGTATATAGTTGAATGATTTTATGAGTAATAATGTTTTGACAAAAACTTGATGAAGATTGGAAGTTTGTTGATTGAAATATAGTGAAAAGAGACACTTGGAGAGAGAGAGAGAATGACCATCATACATTTGCTTCTTGATTTTATTTTATTAGGCTCGTAATATTAGGGTTGTGTACAGTTAAGTTCATTTGAATATCCGAAATAGACTATTATAATGACATTTTATGTTTTGTTACGGAACTTGGCAGACTCAGTTATCTTGGAAATAGTTTTTGGATTCCTCATTGGCATTGGCTTTGATTTTGTTTTAAGACTGGTTCAGCTTGTGCAAAGTTAATTTATAATAAAAATTGTTTACTCGAAATAATTAATTAAAACTCGGAAGTTTGATTTGGTTTGGGTCGATTTCTACTTCAATAGGAAGGCAAACTTGAGCATATGAAATCTCAATAATGCAGTTTGAGATAAACCAGAGAAAGTTTGCTGTGATATGAATGTTTTTGTTTCATTTGATCCATAAGCAGAGCTTCTTATTCGTCATATTTGGTATTTTACCACTATTTTAGGTAGGATACTTTTAATTTATTTACTCTTTTAATGGAATTAGGTAGTTCATTGATGGCTAGAGTAGTAGGTATATATCTAAATTAGGTTGAAAATGGACTGAGGTTGAAGGTGCGTAATTATAATCATATGATTATGATGAATGTAATCCTGTTTTTGTGTTACAGAAGCAGACGAGGGAGAGAAGAAAGCATAGCGATCCCAATCTCACTTCTAAGTCAAGGTAAGCCTACTTTTCAGATTAGTGTAATCTTCTTTAAAAGGAGAGCTGGTAAAAGGAAGAAAAGTAAAAGTAACTTTCATGTGACTTGTTGGAGTATACACCATCATTACTTTTCCTTGAGGATTAGTATAAAGAACAGTGTTTGAAAAAAGAAGTGTTCTTGATACTTTCATTGGAACGCCTACTTAAAGCGTGATCACACCACCACCCTTATTACGCTCTAATATTACATACTTATCTCCAAGAACTGCGTAGTATTATGAGAACTTAGACTGAAAACAAGGGAAAATTGAAAGATTGGGACCTCTCACGTCAATGTGCTGTTATCTCATGTGCTAGATTATGATATAATAAACGTATTGAAGCCCTAAAGTAATTCATTCTATCAGTTGGCTCACCCCAATGGATATTTAGGCGTATGCGTAAATATGGGGGAATCACTTAAATTTAGGACATTCATTCGGTTTTGTTAATGTGTATATAGTATCTCCTGCAACAACGAGCTTGACCAAAAAGTAGGTTATTCGTAGTTATGTTGCTCTTGTATTAATGAGAGACTATTATAGGTTGTAAGTACATAGAGGGAAAGGAGTTTAAGATGTTCTATATTATGGAAAAATAGGTACACATCCATGGGTACATGTCGCCAAAATAGGTAAATCGCCGAACCGTCCAATTCCTTAAATGCCAAGATTATCTCTTGTATCTGTTGTAATGTCTATAGGAAATACCATGTAATTATGTATAAAAACCACCCGGAGTGGCTTATATTTCCCGTCCTATGTGATACTGGTTGTGAGCACAAACTCGGGCAGTTTTGAATTGTCCATTTGGTACTTTTTGATTTGAAGGATGGAAGGAGTTGGGAAGTTTAGCCTTATATTTGAACTGCGTTTCATATAAATAGACGGGGAATCTTATTAGTTGATCCTATATGTGTATAACTATGTAGGTATGTAAGTTTGGGAGGAAATATTAAGTAAACCCAATTTGTGTCCGTTGTTTTATTAGCTGGATGTGTATGCTGATGTTAATGTTTGGAAAGTTGGTTTCTCCTCGGAGGTGAATGGTGGTTGAAATTCGCGTGTACATGCATAATTTGTGTGTACACATAGATAATGAAGCTACTTTTCTCCGTCCGTCCTGTACTATTATAGTAGGTATAATGTTGACATTTCCTATGTTTTCTGATTAATATTTGAGCTACAGTCTATAGGTGTATATGCATATTGGAAATGAGAGACTGTATAACATGAAATTTTTTTCGGAAGAACTGTATAAATATGTATAAGTGTATCAAGGATAAAATCATGTAGTCCATGTAAATCATGAGGAGGAGAATGTGGAGTGATAAAGGTGGTGTGTGGATGGATGGTGGGATAGCTTTTAGAATTGAAGAGAGCGAGGGAGTTAATGTATAAGGTGATCTTATACTTGACTAAGAGGGTGTAGAAACATCTCTCATGATGATGACGGCCTAATGGGCTTTTGCACGATTAGTTAGCCATACTTCTTCTTGCTATACTAGTGTAGTAATAGTAGTGAGAATAATATTGAAACATATAAAGGTCATTTAAGGTTCAGGTCGTCTTTCTGCGCTGTAGACGCGTTGGTGCCTTTTCCTATGTTATTATGGTTAAAAAGGATGATTGAACTACGGCGAAATCTACACTTTCACCATAAGAGCTACTAAAATAATAATAATGTGTAATGAGTGTCACTTTTTACTTTTGGTGGATATGCATTGATGCCTAGTGTGCACTTTCTATGATGTGTCCTTTCGGGTATAGGCAGGCACATTTGCTCGCTTTTAATTTACGAAGAATAGCATACACATGTGTATTTGCAAAGAATAAAAATTGCATGTGGTTCTTATGTGCATATACTGTTGTATAAAAGATATGGTAAAAGTGTATGAGTGGATTTGGAGTTGAAGCTCCAGTTCCCACTAATATCCATTCGTATTATACGATAAGGTAATAACAGGTTCATATTGATTAGATGAAAAGGACACTGTACCACATTTTCACCAACTGCTGCTCCTGGCTTGTCTTTCTCCTTTCTTCAGCTCTGGCTTTCTCTCTCTCTTTACCTTCCCTTTTGAGTTTTCACTTTTTCGCTCACCGTCTCTTTCTCTTTGGTCTCTGGCTAAAATAGCTGTAGCCAGCGCAGTGTTCACTTGTCGTTTTCCCAAAGTGGATTACTTACGTTACATGTTGTGATCTGGTAAATGTAAAGATGTTGCATGCAAGTGTATCTATACTACACTAATGGAGTTTCCTTTTGGGAGGCCATTTTCTAAAAAATCAGTCAGTTTTATGTATATTTGTTCTGTTTTTTTAATTTTTTTGTAGGTTGGGATGCTGCCTTTTTTCTCTTTTAAGTTGATCCCATAAAGAAGGCATTCACTTTTTCTCGTGAATATTATTTATTCCTTAGTTCATAAAGATCTGAGATCAATTTTTTCAGTAGATGCTTTGTACCATTTGCGATTGTCGTTTTTGGTTTAAAATAGTTGGTCGGATAAATTGCAAGTATACTTATTGTTATTTGAATTGATTTGCATCGTCACCGTAAATGCTGACCTTTTTTAAATTCTG
>JAQFXU010002083.1:0-23135 GCA_034693705.1 Spatulosminthurus flaviceps
TCAAACCCACCACAGGCAACTTCAAATATTTATTATTGATGTGTCGACATTTGTTACTGTCCAGTCGGACCAATAAATCATGTTATCATGTACAATGACTGCCCTGTTAATTTTAAAATTTCCGCTCCTTTACAAATTGCAAGTTTAACGTATGTATACTAAAACTTTTTCATACGTAAGTATCGGTATTCTCAGGTAATGTTTAATTGAGTAATAATACATAATTCTGGTTCTTTTCAAGCGAAATTATTAGTGCGTTGATTTATACTTTTTTAAAAAAAATTAGCCGTTATTTAATTTTCTTTAAAAAACAAAATTTTCAAAACTTTTGCTTTTGAAAATTTTATATGTAATTTTAATGATCAATACTCATTTATCTGTTGGCCCTATGTTTTAACATAGGATATCCAGTTCTTTACATGGATAAAAAATAACTCATCAAGCTTCACAGAGGATTTGATAAAGCAGAGTCAAGGTCAGAATTTAATAGGTTCTTCATTCCAGCAGCTGCCTATTTGCTTCTCTAAACCCTCCTACCTTTTTATTAAGAGACGTCTATATCTCCAGAACGTGTGGAGTTAAATGTAGGTAATAATATACTAGAGACAAGTTTTAGTAGCAGGAGCTACAGATTTTGGTTTAAATTCATGACCCTTAATGTCCCATCAATTAACATGTGCATAAAGCTATATACTCCTCAAAGGATTTAATATACATTGAAAGTGGCACATTTTCTAAGGTCAAAATATGTACACGTTGCCCCATAGATTCAACATACAAAAGAATATAATATAGGCAATGAGCCTGAAAAACGGCACGTAATTCTCCTACTGCACTCGAAATAAGCTTTGCCAAAGCACGAGTCTCCTGTTCTTTTATTGTTACTTTTAATCCGGATTAAAAACAAGTAATTTCCTACAACTGAGAATCCTTTGATCCTGAAATGGATCTCATTTCAATTCACCAGACGTTCTCCCTTCATTTGTACTTTATACTTCACTTCGTATGGAGTCTCTCCCATTCAAAATCTTGGATATACAAGGAAAAGGAAAAAGATAATTGGAAAATCCTATATAGTCTTTCACACAGGTCGTTTGCCATATGATATATAGGAAATGTTACGTATAAGTATTGAAAGGCTCAGAATCAGCCTTGAAAATAGCCCTGGTATAAAATCCAATAAATGCCATTTATAAAGCCTGAGCAATTTCTTATAAGCTATGAACATTTAATAAAAGGCTTGTATAAAAAATACATGCCTTTTATACGTAGAAAAATAGCTTTTTCTATTGGAGACTTTTAATTGAAAAATAATTCATGCACAAATGTCACTCTTATTTCTCTATCACAGCTTCATTCAGCATTCATAGCCATAGAAAAATATTTCTAACAAAAGACGTCATAGTAAAAAAAAGGTTCCATTAATTATTCGAATAGGGAAAAAAGAGTTGACAGTGCAGTGTGAAAAGGAATTTTTGAATGAATCATTTTGAGGGGAATATTCAAATGAATTTTTCCACTAAATTTCTCCTTCCTTCGTGTGTCGGTGATGGTGGTCTGCCTGGCTGAATGAAATAAAAACTTTCACCGATAATAACTCTCTTATTGTACATATAAATTTTATGCATGCGGTGCCATTCTATTCGGTGAGATTAAGAAATTTTATGGAACACGCAACCGCATATAGATTTTTATGATTGGAGATATGGAAATATTATTTTTTGCGTGTGAAAAATTTTGTTTTCAATGTGAAATTTTTACGTTGAATCAAAGTAGAGAGAGAAAAGAAATGAAGGGCAAATTTTCCGTGTCAAGTGAATGAGAACCTGTTATTGTGGCTAAGTATAAAATGTTTTCTTCTCTTTTTGCATTGACCCTGGAGAATTTTTTAGGGGAATACAAGCTCCTCTTGAAAAGCTTTTCAGTTTCTCTTGACCTCATATAGGCAAGAACTGCAATGCTCGTGGGGAGAAGAGGATGGGAGCAAGTGGTGAAAGTATTTACAATCAGCTCAGATTTCAAGGCGCTGCGCTTGAGCCATTAAAATATATACATAGATCAATGCGAAAAAAGCTACCACATTTATACACTTTTGCGGTAGTTTTGCTTTTACACAAGAATAATTTTCCTTGTAGCAATTCCAATATTTTTACACATCCTGCAAAGAAAATAAAATGTTAAAAACTGTGACAGAAATTTGAAACATCAACCCACGAATGTGAATAATTAAATTTCAAATGATACAACTAAAATTTCCAGGAATGTAACAAAAACCTTTAAATGTTCAGCTTAAAATGCCACAAGGAAATTCCCATATTTAATTAAATAAAAACACAGGTATTTGGTAACATCCAAACAACGGAGAAAAACATTGAATAATATATACAAACTTAATTAAAAGCAGCCTAAAAACTCCTCACATCCCTTTAGGCCGTAGATGTTAATGAAAAATTAAGTCAGAAAATTTCCTCATCATCGTCCATCTAACTTTTTATAACTTTCAGCGCTGGAAAAGAATGTCCAGAAAAGAACCAATTACTACAAACTGTGTAAATATCATAAGGTTAATTAAACCCAAAATCCCCCTACATTGGCACTCTGTTGGTGTCTTTAATAAAAACATTGAGCCATTTCCTCCTATCCTCCTATCCTTTTGTATAAAAGAGTTTGAAGGAGAGAAGAAAAATCCATCCCGTTAAATTTGACCATATGCTTTCAACAGCAGCATCAGCAGCAGCTTTTATCACTCCAAACTCTCCCCATCTTTCTCTCCCTTTCACTCTCACTCTCTCTTACTCGCATCCTACTGCTCCATTACCAACCATAGAAAAATGGGTTACTACTCACATAAAAAACTAGCGGAAGCGAACTTACATTCCCTCATTATTATATCCCTCACACTTTATCTATAATACTGTTTATTAGGAAATCTCTCCCTATATAAGCGTCCATATAAAAAAGAGAAAGAGAGAGAGAGAGAGAGAGAAATCCAGAAGAGTTGATAGATGAAAAGCCTGGAAGGCAAATGGCGGTTATGGTGAGTGAGTGTAGTGTAGTGACTGTAGTAGTGGAAGGAAATTCTAGGGTTCTAGACTAAACTCATGAGTTCATGTGAGTGAGTGTGTGTGTGCACACACTTGTAAAAGTTGAGCATAGCTCGGATCCCTCCGACTCTCAATTCAACTCCTTCCCTCGAACTGACAACGTCTCTCTCTCTTTTTCTCTCCCAACCGCAAAGTATATACCTTCGTTCATTTCCCTTAACTAGTGAAAGTTTTTCCCCCGGAATAAAGAAACTTCCTTTACTTTCCTAACGACCACTAATTCTTTGACTTTGAGCACTAGTGGAGGTTTTTTTAAAAGACTGTTAAAAACAATTTGGATTTTTTCCTACTGCTTCATTATCAGGGGAGAAAGTACTGTGAAAGTAAAAATGTTACCTCAAGATCCTTCATCAATTTAACCTGTCACTGTTCTGTGGAGGTGCGAAAAAAGGCGAGAGATTCCAGAGAAGAATTTCTATACTGTCATTGGTGAACGAGATAGAGATAGAGAAAACTCTATCGGCTGCTCAAATTTCATTAGATACACGGAGGAGAGAGGAGAGGAGGATTGGAGAGAGCAAGTGGCTATCGGCGGTTGTTGTAATCACAAATAATGATTTTCTCCTCACTGCCTGCTGTAATTGAAATCGTGACGGTGGGGGCTGTTGCCGTTGCTTTCATCACGGCTGTTGTTGTGGTAATTGTAATTAACATACCGTTTTAGTTTATAAAAAAAACTTGTACCCACACATGATGTTTTTCTCCCTTGTAATTAGTGCCTTTAACATAAATAATCCGCTCTCTCTGGCTTTTTATAATTACATGTGAATTAATCCTGTTGGAAATTCCCTTGTAAATAGAGCATCGACCTTTTTGTATAGCCAATCCGTAATGTTATTGTCTTCCTTTTTTTCTATTTTCTATGCACTGCGATGTAGGATTTAGTTTTATTTATTGTTTTTGGGTGAAAGGAGGATTGTTGGAGAGAAAGTAGGGAGTAGTGCCTTCTAACTTTATATATTGAACTCTGTAATGTCTATGGTTATTTAAGGTAGAGGAAGTGGCATGGTGAGAGAGTTGAAAGGGTAGAGAGTGGAATTAAAATAGTATGTAAAAATGCTACTCCCAATGTACTCATTAAGAGAGTATAGGGCAGAGTCTAGCCATAATAGACATGTAAGAGTGAGAAGGTAAAATGGGTGAAAAAAACGTACTAAAAACATGAATTCACCAACCATGCATTTATAGGTTTAATCCTGTGCGTGCCTTTTTCTCCCCCATCACACTCTCATTGCCTGATTGCATGTTTAGGGGGAAAGGCAGAGAGGAATCGGGAGAGACAAAAATGTCAATTTATACACTCACATGCTTTTTTTGACACATTGGAATTAAATTTCAATCGTACGCAAAAAGATGCTATCAACCATATCGGACTAAATCCCATGTTTTCTGCATGCAATGCATATTACACATATAAAAAGCTTTCTTTTACGTCAACATAATTCATTCAATCATTCATAGCGTAAAGGTGAGGCTTTGATAATTGCTGGAAATATATTTAAATATATTTTTATACTCGGCCTTTATTTCCACTGCTTAAATGTATGTATATTATGGGTAATTTACATATAGTTTCTTTGCTAAGGATAATAGTATGTACATGTTTTGGTACTTTCTCCCATGTTCAGCCATGCGACTCATGTGACGTAGGTATGAAATTTGCAGGAGGACTCTGCCTGTACTTGTAGGAGTGTATTACTGATAAAAGTAAATGCAAGTTGATGGAAAATGCATGAGTTATATATCCATGACTATTTTGAGAGTTGATGTATGTGTGGGTATGTGTATGTATAAGGGAAAGTATGTATGGAGGGAGAAGAAAAAATATAACGAATGACGATTTCCTTCCCCAATGGAATTTCCTTGGAGGAACGTGTGTGTAATGTAAATAAATGAATAAGTCTCCGCTCCTTAGTTATTTAGCTTGACTTCAACTTTCATACTTGTTTTAGGTGTAGGTAGAATATTAGAATAGTTGTTGCAAAATTATTCCTCCTCTATACGTTAGAAACATACAAAATGCATGTGAATTTTATGTGTACAGCACATATATTCCTATTATCCAGTGTACTTTTCATACTCAGGAATAATTAACTCACGTTTAATCTAAGTATGTATATTATGCATTTTTGTAATATCTCACAGCTCTTCTATTGCGCACCCACTTGGAAAGAAAAGGAGGAAGCTAAATTCGAGGGGATAGAATGTGAGCGTGAACATCAATGGACAAAAGCGAGCTTGGAACAAGGTAAGGCTATTTAAATGTAACAGTAGAAATCCTTTCATATGTCAGTTTTCCTATGACACAAAACACGTTCCCATACGGACCCTCATAAATACAGTGACACCGTTATTGTGGGCTCAACTCATTTATTATGAGCAGGTGCTATTTCGTGGGAAAACATTACATAGTGTATTTGAGAATTTGTCAATAGAGGAATGTCATTTTATCTCGATTATTGTTATGTGGGAGAGGAAGCCTTGGGCGTAGGTGCATTAGTAAATCACTAGTGTGAGATTTGAAGGGAAGAGTATGGAGAGAGGCGTGGAATTAGCGGAAGCTATAAGCTTCTTAGAGCTCCTTCATTTATTTACACATGGTCCGGGACCAGGAGTTGTTTATAGGAATAATTGATGAAGAAACTGGCCTAAATCTTGTATGATTTCCTATAGTTTTTGACAGGGGCTCAGTAAATGTGTGTCCACGGGTTGGGTATGTTCATATGTATGGGAGCTCCATAGTTAAGCATAGCATATGATTTGCTGGGTATAGGAGCTCCTTGTATAGTGACCATGTATATGTTTTTCTATATGTTCGTGTTAGAGTTATGTGTAGCTTTAGCCATTTGTGTCCTTGATGTCTGTATGTATGATTTCCTATGAAATACATTGAATTCCTATAGGTTGGAAATCATAGGTATTTATACGTACATACTTAAAAGTTAGATCCGCAAGCCATTGCAGTGGTGATAACTCACCTGAGGCGTTAATAGCAAGAGTTATGGATGAAAAGAAGCGGCTCGTGTGTCCTTTTACTCTTATAGGAAAATCTTGAACCAATTTATCTTGATTACAGCAGCTTCCCCACATATAAACGTCTCGAATCTCTGCAGACATTCAAACTTTCATTGAATGTTCGAGAGAGAGAGAAAGTTCATAAAACTTCTTCCAGGTATAGTTTATCGTATATTGCCCCTCACTCCGGGTGTTTATTTCTTCTTCCTGAATTTTCACTTACTTCCACCATTGCATTTGTGAAGAAACTTGATATAAAAAGTCTCGTAACTTTGAGAGTAGATGAAAGGGAAAAGTTTCCGGGAGAATCAGACGTAGTTTTCTATTTTTGCGTTGGTGGGTGATTTTTTTACAAATTTTCAATGTCAGATTGTTGGAGAAGTTAGAGAATAAGCAATTCCTTGATTTTTTCGCAAGAGCAGGCAGCGTGTAGTGTGCAAAATATTTCCCCGCAGTGTGATTTCTCCAAGGGAAGATTCCAATTTCCTTGTTGTCTGTCTAATCTGCTTGAGATGGGAATTTGGATGTTTTGTATGTAGAGAAAGGTAATTTTTTTACATGGTATGTACATATGGAGAGTATAATTATGACCATCTGTAGATGCTCAGGAGGAAATTTCTTTGGCAATTATATAGAAATGGCCTATAATTTTACATTGTACGTACATATGTACATGGAACTAAAAGAGGATTTATTTTTGACATGTGATTTAATTGGAATTGCACATGCTACTTTGTAGGGTAGTATGTGAATGTAGGGAGAAAACACATTGGGAAAAATAATTGCAGCCATAAGGTAAGGCTTTGGCGTGGGAATAAAGAAATAGTCCGGAAATAAATGTGTACTTTTACACAGAGCTCCACACTTTGATGAGGTTTCCTCTCCAGTTGAGATTTCCCTGGTTAGGGAAGACAAATATGAATGATGACAGGCGATGGGAAAAAACTGTGTAAAGATAATCGATGAGAATGTTTTTGCATGGGAAGGAATTAATCCACGAATGTATCAGCTATAGCTTTCTCCTATCCTTCAACATGCACACAGACCTAATGACCATGTACATATTTGAGCTCATGACGTAAATCCGAGTGAAAAATGGTCATGTTTTTGTAGATCCGTTATTTTTTTTATTTCATATATAATAAAGCCTTTACCGTAAAAGAAACAATATTCGTATAAAATATCACAAAAGAGAAAGACATGATTGACGAAACTCCGTCCTCACGCTTGTAGAGACAAGCATAGTGTTTTTTACCAGCTGGGTGAGAAGATTTTCTAAAGATTTGTTCCTCCAAATAAAAAAGTAAAGGGAATCAATGGAAGAAAGTCTGTGGAAAAAGTACAGAGAGAGAAAGTAAGTGGAGTGAAAGCAATAAAATAAATATATTAGATTCAATGGGGCGAAGGAAAAAATCCCTCGCATTTTCCAAATTCCTCCCTTCCATTTTCCCTACCCCAACAATGCACATTATAAACAATAGGCCTCAACTATGTAAGCCTTCTGAATCATTGAAAGATGCAATTTCCTTATTATTTTTCTCTCTCACACAAATAAATACGGAGAAGAAAAAAAGTGGATGGAAAAGAGAAAAAGCTTTTGAGCAAAAACCCATCCTTTAATCCTTTCATCTTTATTTACCCATTGTTTTTTTTTTCATCCTATAAAAAAAACTTATTGCAAGGTCTAGGCTAGGTCTTTTTCTATATGGTGACAATAGGAAAAATTACTCCAATCTAAGTACTAAAAAGTCCCACGCATATAAGGTTATGAAAATTTTCTACCGACAGTTCACACTCGGGATAAAGTGCGCTCTGGGCTTTGTCCTATTACAATTCTCTCCCTCTCTCCTATATGTGATATAACCAATGAAATTTTACGAAGGGAAAAAGCTTTTTCTCTTATTGTTTACCAACCTCCTTGCTATTATCGTGTATCTGTGCTGGGGCCTCTGCATGTATGGACACTAATGCTAAAACAAATGTCACACTTGAACAAGCTTCTTATGCTACTTACGACTTGCGTCATCTTGTCTTCAGCATGGAGCTTATTGCTTGTAACAGAATATTTTCCATACGGTACATTACAGCTCCCTCGTACTTACTCACAGTACATGCAATTCCTTACATATCAAAACATATGGTAAGTTTTTTTTTATCTCATCACTTTTTCTCTTTCCACAGGAGCAGCTAGTTATTGGTTTGTAGACATTGTATTATTTATATGACACATACATATGGAGCGGAACCACTTCATAGTATATTCACACCATTCCCCCTTGCCACTACTGTCATTGGCTCTGAGGAAACTCAGGCTCACTCACATCAGTATAGACCAAAAAAAATGTGTTCTGACAGCGGAGCCCAAGAAGAACTTGCTTGCTCTAGACATTTCCTCCAGTAGGGATTGGAATGAAATGCAAAAGTTACTCTATTATTTCCTCTGTAGGATTTATATGGAAACTGCTTATGACATGTGTACGTCTACGCATAAAAAATTATTGGGGAAATTTCTATTGCTTATAACATACATTTATCATAGCCATTATAAACCATATGTAAATGCATTGTAATAGGACTTGTGAATATACGTATGTATATAACGTGTGTAAACATGGGCAATGCATTGAATAGGAGAAAGTAGAGGATTTTTCCTGAGCCATCCATTCTTATGGGCCAAGTTGCATGTGTGAGATGAAGTGAATGAAAGAGAAAAGTTTTTCTAAGAATTACCTTGTAATTCTTAGGATTATGTTAAATATTCGAAAAACTATACAGAATGGTGAAAGAAATTCCGTGTTACTTTTTCCATTCTATTGCTGTACTTTTTCCTATGCTATAACATTGGAAATTGAAGGGAGGAGCTAGGCCTTATTTCCTAACTTTATTGATAGCCGTTCTTTGGTAGAAGTTCCGTGAGGAAGGAATTTATAAAGATAAAGAAAATAGCGTGTAGATTCTTACATTATTGTTTTGTGTCCTCTTGAAAGATTTTTTTCTCTTTCCGTTGTCCTCCTCCTCCTCTTATTTTATATTTGCTCAATTTCAAAGGAAAATCTTGGACTCATTTCTCAAGGAAAAAGTTCTTGGAAAGTTTTTCTACTAAGAATGTATGTATGTCCATTGTAGTGAGTTAGTTATTATAGTGTGGGAAGAGGAAAAGGAATTATTCTTTCACAGCACTTAACTTGAGCAAGGAATAATTCTCTGTGGAATAATAGGGCGTTGTTCCTTAGTACGAGGGAGAAAAGGGAAAAAAGCTGTGTAAATTCTAGGGAGAGAATTAATCCTCAAGAGGAAGGGGTATTAAGTGGATGTAACATTTATTATGATGTCGTAAGAAAAAAAGGGATATTATTTTAAAGAAACAACAGGGAAGAAAAAGAGGAGGCCACAAACTCATGTTAATAGGAGTGCAGCAGGAGGGAGGGGAGTCATAATGTAGAAATTAACGAGACAGTCGAGGGAGAAAGTTTTTTCCAGTGCAGAACAGTCCAGTGTATGAACTTTTTATATTAGAGCTCTTCTATGGTGAGGGTAAGAGAGAGGATAATTGGTAAGTTAGTCTTAAGGGAGAAGATATTGTAAAGTAGGTTAATCCAAACTGATGAGTCTATCTGGTTAATTCAGTTTTTTTTATAAAGATGACAGCGTATATAGTTCAGTGATAAAAAAACAATATGGTCAATCTCATGTGATGTTTTATGTTTTTGTGTGTGGGTGGAGATGAGATTTGTAAAAAAAAAAACAAAATAAAATTCGTGGCTCTACCTTTTTTGAGCCTTGAATCTCTCTATAAATGTCGGTTATGGCCCAGTGGAATGTCCAGACACAGAAAAACATGGGTTGAAAAAAAATCCAATACTTTCTCTTACTTTCTCCGTCCGCATTCCTATTGTGCTAAAATAGCTTGGAGTCTGACACATATTAAATCCTTTAGAATTCATGTTTTTTTACACTAAACTAGGCTCCTTTGAAAAGCCGTTTCGGTCTGGAGACTGACTTTAAATTGAAGGAGTAGGTTGAGATCTTCCAATTCTCTCAAGACTGGGAAAAAAAGGAAATAAAAAAATATACAGTCTCCGTTTCGCTTTCTCTCTCTATAAATTCTTTATTCCTTAGGAATTGCAATTTTTTTCTCTCTCTCCCCCTCTCTCTCTCGTGAATACAATAAACTCTCCAGTCAATCTTTCCTTCTGCTTACACTGCAGATTCTTATGAATGAGAAAAAAAAATCAAGTTCATACACTTGAAAATTCTCGGAGTACTGGAGTTTTTCTTGTTGATGATAAAACACGTAGCGTAGACTTTTATCATGTGATTTTTCTCTTGATTTTTTATTCTACAACGGAGTAGTGTATTTTTGCGTGGGGGGAGGAAGAGTAAAAATTTTGTATTTTTTAGGAATATTTACCCTGTATAAAGTATAATATGACGTGGGATGGGAAACAACATTTCCTACAAGCCTTTGATCATATTAAAGGGCAAAAGAAGAGTAGGGAGATAAATAAAATAAAGTTGTTTGTCGCTGTAATATAAAATACCGGATATTTTATTCATCCATGAATAGCTTAAGGGAAATTTGTATGTGCATTTGATCAAACCTTTACATAATAAGGCGCTAAGTCCATGAAGATTATAGAAATAGCCAAAGACAATTTCTTATTGGAAATACAGAGATCAAAGACGTCCTAGATAAAAAATTCATTCAACATAGATCCTCCTACCAAAGTAATGACATGGATTTTTCTCGTATTACAAATTATTGTCCGCAAAGAATCCAAAGATTTTCAAAGGATTTTCTTTTGTAAATATCTTTAGAAGAATTTTTTTACAAATTAAATTTATTTGTGGAAATTGCCTCAAATAATTTCCTTTAAATAAATCTTCTTTTCAGGGAATTTTCTTTCTTGTAGAAATTTGTTTGTATTGGAAAAGCTGTAGAGAAAGGAAATACGAGAGCTCCTTACTTAATCAAAGTGAACGGAAGAGAAAGCTTAGAAGCTTAATCTTTTATATGTTGGGATTGAAATAACAAGGCAAAAAATGTTTTGGTTACGTAGACTTTTAGAGTTAGCGTGTCGGTTGCGTTGTATTTGCAGATACAAGGAGTGCTGTTGACAAAAGTTTTTGGGAAAAAAGGAAATGGAGAGTCTAAGAGCTTCAAATTGGGCTCCTTGTTTCTGGGCAAATTGATGTACTCGGAGGGAAAGAGTTTACTTTTGGGAAAGTAAATTTTTTATGACCAGCCCTAACATTGTAATACATCGTAGAGAAAATGTGTATGTGTAGGTACAGATTTTGTGTACGTATACGTATGTACACACATTTAATTTCTATGGGTACCTATTTATGTATGTACATACATGTAATTCAAGTACATAGCTTTACATGTATGTACATACGTTGTAAGTATAGGGCACTTGAGTAAAAGTCAAGGAATAAGTTTTGGAAAACTTTCTCCATTTCCTCCCATATAATTTCCTCCCTATCATATTTTCCCGAGAAAGTCATTTGCGAGTTTTGTTTTGATATGGACGGACGGAAATTATAATGCTCTACTTCTTATCCAATGATTCTTATATGGGAAATCCTATGATTATTATAATTATAAAATCGAATTTTATAAAGTTCCTACTATTCCTCCAGGGATGGAAGAGACAAAAGGCACACATGGATCCCACATTTAATTTCCTACTCTTCCATTTGTATGTGAACTTTCTACTATCTCTTAGTATTTCCTCCTTTTGCAAATATCCCCAAGCAGAGAGAGGCAGGGATTCCAATAAATTGAATGGAACTGGAATTGCTCTGACACGTTTGAGGAAATAAAAGGAGGAAATTTCACGGTTATAGTTGAAGCTTATTATTCCATTCTCCCCTGATTCAATATGATTTGACCTGAAAGGATACCTTAGGGAGGAGGAATTCCTTGGTAATTCATCTAAAATTATATGCTATAATGAAATTTTCGAGTCAATTTACTGTGGAATGTAGGCAGAGATGAGATATTAAAGTTGGAAGGGAGAGAGTGCATGAGTAGAGAGAAAGAGGATCCCAGGATTTGCGAGGGAGAAGGATATACGAGCGAATAAAAAATTTAGAGAGGAATTTATGACTTTATAAAATCCTGGACGGAGGAATTTTAAATGAGAGGAAGATTTATGGGTGGGAATAACATGGAACAGGATGAGTGGGACTTGATTTTTCTGGAAAGAATAATAATTTTTGGAATGGTTTAGAACATGCAATTTTTTGGGGAGGAAGATAGTAGTAGGTTAATTAAAGAATAGAGTTTATATTTGGATTTAATAGTCTATGGGACTTTATTACATTGAGTTGGACTTGACAATGGTAAAGGAGTGTGGGAAGGACGTTCTACTAGAAGGAATCCATAAAATCTGGTAATTTATAGGTTTGTAGCCAAGAAATGTGTGCTCCCTTTTTTCATAGTCTAGTCCATTTGGAAAGCACATGCTGGGTTTAGTGGAGAGAGCTACACGAGCAGCACGTTTGGCTGGCTCAAGTCAAAGCTTAGAGATTTCCAACTTTTCTTTAACTTTTGACAATTTAGTATTCGGAGAAAATACTAATATCTATCCCTCTTATTCTAGCATGGTGAGGACTTGGTTTGAGCTTGGCATCCTTTACAAGTGTGTAGTCATTCAGGCGTCATGGACCATGTCGAGTCAGCAATTGGATGTTCCAGTTATGGATCCTGCATTTTGACTAAATTACTGACTGTCGGAAGAGAAGGATTTTTTTCTAGTTTGACATTAGTCTATATATTTTTGAAGCAGAACGTAGAAAAAAGTTGGGGGGAGCTGGAAAAAGCAGGGAATAAGTTGGAGAATATATGAGAAAGGTAGAGAAAGTGGGTGAAAGTTGGAGAAAGTTGGAGAAAGTGGGTGAGAGCAGGAGAAAGTCAGAGAAAGTGGGTGAAAGTTGGAGAAAATTGGAGAAAGTAGGTGAAAGCTGGGCAATGTAGGGAAAAGGTAGAAAAATCGGTGAAAGCCGGAGAGAGTTGGCATAAAGTCAGAGGGAGTGGGTGGAAGTCGGAGAGAGTTGAAGAAAAGAGAGAAAATGAATAAAACGGAAGAAATCACGAGATAGCTGTTTTTTATATGGCGAAAATCGTACATGATAAAATTGTTAATGGATTTTGGTATTGAGCCCTGGAACTGTGTAACATAAAATGTTTTACGACCCTGCCAACCTCTCTAGGAAAAGTAAGTGTAACGACTTGGAGTAATTTCCTCAGTCCAAAAAGTACAGATTATGCTAATCCAAAGAGGACATTTGCCAAAAGAAAATTCTCTCAAGTGTCTACACTTGAAAAAAGTAGTCGACTCTGAAGAAGTGTGAAAGGACGAAAAGCTGGAACATTAAGATAAGCCTCGAGAGAAAATACTCTCATGAATGACTACCTTGACAAAATCCAACTTTAAAGATATTTTACCTGAAATTTAAATCAATATTAGTTTCCCTCTCCCTTGCTTTTTCTCTCTCCACTTCCACATTTACTATATTTGTCTTTGAATCTGGAGCCTATCTCAAGGGAGACAAAAGTTTCGAAGAATTGGAACGTAGAGAAAGTTGGCTGTGGGTACACACACACACACACTTTTAGTAATTTTCTCTCACGACAATATGAGAAAGTCCGTTCCAGCCCCTTGGCTTCATGTCAGTTTGGCTTGAGAGGATAAAGAAACGTAGCGTGCTATTACAACAAAAGCCTCCTCTCCATTTCTCTACCTTTTGTCCATTAAAATTAAATTGTTACTTTTCTCATTCCAAGAAGTAGAAGGTTCTGGTAAAGACGGGCATGACTACGAGATGAAGCTGACGGAGGATTTTTTCCAATACCCTCCTCCTCCACAATAAGTCAACAGAATTGGTTTCTCTTTTAGAAAGCTAAATGGAATTCTCTTGTTGTTATAGCAGCACACAAACTATTCAGTAAATATACTTTAATTTAATTGGAAAGTATACAAAGTGGTAATTTCCTTTGGCCCAGTGTGTAGTTTACTTTCCTAAATAAATTGAATTTTGTCACAAGGTCAAAGGGTTTCCAAACTATTTTCCCAGCTGAGTGGTCTACAATTTTTTTTATATGAGTTGACTCTCAAAGTTGAAGTTGGCAAAATGTGTTTTTCTCTCTCTCTCTCTCGGTTTTTTTATCCGTATGGTAACGACGAAAACAAATGTGCCGGTTTTAGCAGAATCTGACGTCATCTCTTCCAGTCGCAGTTGGTCTTCCAAAGTATAATGCGAACACATTTTTCTCCCACAAGTAGATATACAAAAGAGATGGATCTAAATGTGCTAATTTACAGGGTGGCCCCAATATTTTGCCACTCTTCAATTTATAAAAACCCAATGTCTTCAATCATTGAATTTTAATTTTTAGTAGTTCGTGGGTTAAAGTGGAAAAGGCGCTATAATTTTGTTTTCCAAATAACAGTAGGAAAATTATAGCCCCTTTTGCCCTTTAGCCCACAAATTGCTTATCTTTTTATTACAATTTTAGAAAAGTACGAAAGTCTATTCACATAATTTGGGAACAAAAGAACGGTTTCTCTAAAAAACATTTTTCCCGTCGTTTTCATGGTCCCTGCATTGTGTAGTAGCCAAAGGTTATGTATACATTTTGTAGTAGCCAAGAGTTTATAATGCTAAAAACGAATGGGGGACCCTGTACTAAGGGAAGATAAAGTACGTGAATAAATCACCAGGGCAGGGAAGAGCTTTCCCATAAACAGTTTTGCTCTCCACCGATATAGCCAGCAGCAGCCTCTTGAGCATGACAAACTGAATGACAATAAGTACCAAGTAGAATTGCTACATTTATATCCACCCCGACAGAGACAAGCTCATCTCTATTCCATCAACCTCCTCCCAACTTCTCATAGTAATTTTGTCCTCAGAAAACTAACAGACAGGAAGACAGACGCGGAGAGAGGTCAATTTCCAACCACCACCATAATATAGAATTTCCGAAATGTACTTCTTCTCACAACCATAATTAGATATACAAGAAAGAAACGGAAGCTCACCTCTCCCAATGTCCCAATTCCTCTTCACGGTCATTCCTGACGGAGTTCCCCAAGAGAGAATATCTACAGACTTTCACCCGTTCATTTCCCTCTCCCTTGAATGAAAAGAACATTTGTCCAAATATAAAATCCATGTTTTATCTTTATATAGAAGACTACTCACAAGTAATTTGAATGCAAAGGCTGTCCTCTAGTTTGTGTCAAGAGCAAAAGCCTTAGAGAAACGATTTTCTCTTTTCTTCGCTTCATGACCACAGTTTCTCCCTTCTCCCTCCATTTTCTCCAGAATCCTGTGTGTCCTTAGAAAAAAATTACTTTCCCCAAACCCTTTCTATGTATTTAACTAAACCAAAAAAGGCTAACCTAAACTAAAGGCTTGAGTTATTCAGGTCGAAAAGTATATGTGAGTCCCGTGGATTGAAAATGGAACATGGAACACACAAGTGTTCCATCACCATGGAAATTATTCCCTAATGTTTAAATAATATTCCGTCTCTTCCCACCACCATAACCATTTTACATAAGATAACATACATAATACATATATGCACTCCTTTCCATAGCACTCCCATCCACATAAATAATTCCCTTTCACCCATCCCAACACAGGCATACATGGAAAGTTGGTACAATTGGAGGAAATTACACGTGCGTCGTCCCCGTCCAAGCAGACAATTCTCATGTATTTGTACGTTACATAGAAAAATATAGAAATTCCAAATTAGAGTGAAAGTACCTTCCAACTTTCCCCCGCAGGTAGCTCAATGAGGACAGAAGAGTTTTATGTCCATTATATCCATTTATGAGGTACTTGCCGCTCGACATATGTCCCATAAATAAGCATGATACACACATGGAAAAAATGGCATGCTAAAAGTCAGAAGGGAAAATCGAGCAAAAAACATTCCCTATTTGTTCATACACTAAAAAGCTACTTTTCCCGGAATTTCTCTCTCTCTCTCTAAGTGGACCAGTGCGATTATGATGTAAAAAAAGGCTCTCTCTTTGTTTAAGCCTTCCATATACAAATTCACTAGAGATACATATTTCCCCCCAAAAATTTCCCTTTCAGTTAACTTGTTGTAGAGAAAAGTAAATTCCATAGAAATACAAGCTTACAGAACCAACGAACCATGGAATAAATATAGAGCTTTTGCTTATTCGTCCCATGCAAATCAAACTGCATTTCACTCGAATCTGCCAATGTAAATTCCTTTTTTGTGTACACTAACCATGTTCAATGGAATTAGAATTTTCAAACTTGACAGTATTACACACACTCATAGAATAATATAATATGGACGTAGAATTAGCATTATGTATAAGTCTAGTGATATTATAAATTCCAATGAAAAAGCCATCCCTTTAAATCCTATCCTCTTTTGTCCTGATTTGTAATTCCAAGCTTATTAGAAATGCATAGAGCTGGGAAATCAAAATTCCTCTGGAATTTCCATTGGTGAAAGAGATTGTCACATAATATTCTATAATGTGCATGTATTTATATAAAATTATCAAGGCAAAATGTACACACGGCTCCTCTCATATATTTACAGCATGGCTCTGAATGAATATTAAAATGTTTCATAAAATTCCCTTGGTAGGGAAATCCAAGCTTTGCTCTTTTCCCTTTGCTCTATATGTAAAGCATGTTTGTAAGAGCATGAGTTTATGTAGGTTGAAATTTGCGTGGGAGGTTTGCCATTTGAAGAGACAGGGAGAAAGTTGTTTCATCATAGGAATAAAAGTCTGTGTCTCATATCCGCTATGTTAAAGGATACAACCAAGGGAAAATAGCATTAGAAATAGCGGTAATTTCCTCTTTGCCCTGGCGCCAACCAACTTTCTCTCTCCAAATTGAGACCAATGGAAAAGGCTAGGTTGAATATGTGAATTAAGGGTCATAAAGGGATTCACATGAATGAACATGAACCCCTGCTGATTGTATGAAAATTATTATTCTTCTTCTTCCTATAATAATAATTGCCAAAATTCAGAATAATTCAGCCCCGTCATTCAAAATCCCATATGCTAGAAATTAATAATAACCTCCACGATTTTCACCCCACGTTTGAAGCCTCAAGGACCAAAAACCTTATGATTAGTAAGAAATGTACTTGGAACTAATTACCTTCATTATTTATAATGAGGTCTTTGTATCACGCCCGAAAATACATGGTTTCCTTTTAAAATCCAATTTCTCTGGAAACTTTCACAATTAAATTCCTTTTTAATCTTGAGTGACATTCCACTTTCTAAAATAACAAGCTCATGCTTTACAATGGTAATTGTAAATTGCAAAGTATAAATTGTCTAGTACACTTTTGTCTCAAGTGCTAGTAGTACTTGTTAAAACAACATTAATACTTATGACAGACGAGTATCTTGGTCCCTGAGGCAGTCACATATACAAAACATGGCAAGTTTTTGGACTTGAAAAGTAATGAGACTTGGCTTGTTTTCTAATTTATTTCTATGTTAAATGTCTGTGTCCGTATTTAGTTTTAGCAAAGTTTGAAATGAGAGAATCCTTTTAGGTTTCTATACATACAAATAAATAGCTACGTGGGACTTTATATGTCAATATATATACATTTGAATTTCTGAGTTTCCTCCGGGAATTCCTTTGTACATGGTCGGTCCTTTTTTGAGTAGCCATTGAAAATGTACAAGTTGGTGAAAGTAGGGAGAACGTTTTTGTGTCATACGTCTAGTGATATTTTTTCCTATCTTCTTGTTGTGCCTACATGCATGTGTACTTTGACGAAAGAAAATATTTTTTTAGTGACCAAAGACGACCCCATAAGGGCCGTGTATTGAATTTAGCGCAATGTATATACACAGGAAAAAGATAAGAGCGTTGAAAGCCTGTCATCTGTGAAGTTGGTTTGGTGAAAGGAAATAAGGAAAGTGAAGTGAAAGTGGAAAGGGTTGGTGTATAAAATACACTAGGGTGCTGTATTATTTCTGCCTCTACTATTTTCCCATTACCATTCTCTCTTCTACAAACATATGTCGACATATGTTACGGAGTTGAATCAAAGGGAAATAGGATTGTGGAAGGGAAGAGAAAATAGCATCTGAGGGAAAGAGAAGAGATAGAGAGAGAGAAATTGCAGCAGTGGCAAAAACAAAGTTTCTAGACCAAAGTAGTAGTGGATTTCTATGAGATTTACATAGGATTTTAATCCTCGCAGATGTTTAGTGTGATAGAAATGCGGAAAGGATGAGCCTCTGAGTCATCGGGTCTTTCCCAGTTTTAGTGGAATTCTCCCTCGAGTCATGTTAGTAATGTGAGGAGATTCCCTCTATTATGTATATTTTCAAGTGAGAAGATGAGGTTAGGAAAAAATCTTATTTTTTCCCTTGCACTACGCTCCTGTAAATAAAATGTAGAACATGGAATTTAATTATGATTTTTTTCTATTTCTGTATAGTTCAAAGAACTTGTGGGCTTTATAAGATTTGCAATGAATCCAATTACATTGTGTGTTAAAAGCTGTCAAAAGGCTTAACGTGATTTAATTAAGTTCATTTACATGTTCTTTTTCCTCTATAAAGAAACTTTGTGATGAAAAAGAGCTATGTGATTAAAATTAAATAAAAAAAGTGAAAGTCACTTTCTCCAGAGCTTTTGCCCTTTGATTTCTTGCCCTACTCTCTCCTTTTTTTTAGCATCAATGCATGTAATTAGATTTAAACTTGGATTCCTTCTCTGAATATGTAGGTTACATATATTCATACTACGTAATCCAATGTACTAGAAACTAGATCTAACTGGATTAGCCTTCTACATGTAACTATATATGAACTTTAGTTGATGAAATTAGATCCTGCACTTTAAACGAGATTTGATACAATCCAAAGCCTTTGATGAAATTTTGGTTGAAAAAATAATTGAATTATCTTTTGAAGTGCTTTTTCAAGTCTTTGAAACGTCATAACAATTATGAAAGGCATTTGTAAATTGGAAGGAAGTGGAAATATGAGCTTGATTTGAGCGTGGGATGGATTTCTCCTGAATTTCATAAATAGTTGGGGAGGAATGACGCAAGGAAATTTGTCTATCTAAAGCATGGATTTTTTTAGCTTTATTTTTTGTTACGTATGTAAATGTGGGTTTCATATGCAAGGAGAAATAAGATTAATGTGGGCTTCCTATGCAAGGAGAAATGTTATTAATGTGGGTTAATGTAAGAGGATAGAAAACCTCGAGCTCTTAAAGAATTATTGGAAGAAGAAGAATTGGAGAGGAAATTCATGGAGAAAGGTTGACAGTGAGAGGAGGGAGTTGTGAGTAATGAAAGGAAGCTTTGTCTTGTCGGTGTCCAATTTCTTTAATTATCACCCGCAGCCTTGTCTCGTCTCTTTCTCTTCCTCATAGTATCTCCCTTTATTATGTACAGCTACTACCTCATTATTTATTGTCTTCTAAATATAGCGATGATCGTAATTACAATTCACTACATAAGACGCTGCGGCTTTTATCGGGGTAGTCGACTTCACTGAGCTCCTTTGTATCAAATATAAATACACATCATATTTTACTTGGCTATAGGAAGGAGCTCTTATAGTTAAAGATGGGGTTTTCTTGGAGAGCTTTATTATCTCCTTTGGAAGGCTAAAAGCTATGGTGTTCGCTACAGAGTGTGAGACATAACATTTTAGATTCATATCAATAGGCTCTAGTGGAAAAAAGCTCTTGTGGTTTTTAGTAATACAGTTCAGTGTGGATGACATTCACGACGTGGTAATGCTTTAGTCTATGAGATTTTGTAGCATGAAACTAACGGCAAATGGTATGTACTAGCTAAGCTGAATTCTTTACTACGAGTAGCACATGAAACTTTATTGGATGGTCTCTTGCCCGGGAAAAGTTACACTTTTTTTGGTTTTTTCTCTTCGGAAACTTTCCTCTTGTTGAGATAAGGATTGGGTCAGGAGGCTTTTGTTAGATTGATCTTTGTTTGCTGAGTCAATTGTGTATGTGGAGTTTTTGCTGGGCTTTATCAACTTTCTCTTGCTAAAGTGACACTGCTCATTGTTGGATAGATGTGGAGGGTGTAGGCGTTAGTAAACAAAGTTGGTCTAATCCAACATGAAAGGGTTGCGTTTATTTGGAGAGAGAGGAAAATTCAAAGTGGAAATTACCTGGGAGTTTCAATTAAGCTAGAGAGAGAAAATCTAGTAGGGATGTGAGCGATAACGGTATTATTCAAGTATGAGCGGGACGTGCTAGATATCGGATATGAATCTAACTCGTGATTGTGATAAGGGAAGTTCGAAGGAAGTGAGGAGATTGTGTGAGGGAAAAGGTGCCGATATTATATATAAAATGTGGAGAAAGTTTGGAGAGAAAGTAAAATGAAAGGTCAGAGCAATCACCGATAAACGAGAGGACGCTTTACAAATAAAGTAGGAGCTTGTATATAGCGGAAGGGTTCAGGGAACTCATACAGAGGAAGTGAAAATGTGGAAATATACAATAAAATTGTATTGAGGAAGTTTTAGGAAACCCCAGGGAGTAAACCGAGAGAAGAGAACATTAAGGAAAGTCCAGAGAAAAACATATCGAAGAAATCCATAGCAACAGAGTATGAACCAGCTTAAGGAGTAAACAAGCTTAAGGAGGAAGAAAGAACGGAGTAAGCACAATGGTCATTTTTAGCAAAAGTATATGAAAAAAGTCCAGAGAAAGCCCAGAGAAAATGTTTAGTGAAAGCCTATGGAAAAATTCCGGAGAAAGCCCAGAGAAAATGTTTAGCAAAAGCATATGGAGAAAGTCCAGGGAAAGCATAAAGACAATTCTACGAAAAACATACGGAGAAAGTCTAGAGAAAGCACAAAACAATGCTAGGAAAAGTACACGGAGAAAGTGTCGAGAAAGCAGAAAGGAAATTCTAGCAAAAGCATACGGAGAAAGTCCAGAGAAAGCACAAAGGAAATTCTAGGAAAATCCTACAGAGAACGTCTAGAGAAAGCACAAAGGAAATTCTATTAAAAGCATGCGGAGAAACGCTATAGAACAAAGAAAATTAAGGCAAATTGAGAGAGCGAGTCATAGTAATGAATAAAAGCTGGACTCGATAGACGAAAGAAAGGAAAGTGAAAGCATAAATTCCAGAATAAAGGTCAAAGGATTGAAGAACTTTTATACAAAGGAATAAAAATAGGTACAAGGTAGATGGAATGAAATGATCAAACAAAACATATCATGAATATTGCCCAAAGTAAAAATAGTCTTCCGCTGCATATAGAAACTCCAATGAGTATAAAAGTGTGGAATAAAATAAACCAACAATATTTTCTTTTGTTTTCCAGGTACTTCACAGAGGATTGCTTACTACGGAACATTGTCTCTCTCAGCACAGAATAGCCCCACCAGGCATCTCAGATCGATTTCTGCAACAAATCCACCGACCCACTTCCGTAATAACTTCTTCTTATTTCCAAGCTCCTACGCCGTACACAAATATTGCATACGTATAGATTTTTGTTGTAGCTCGTAAAAAGCCTTCTCGTCCAGATTGACATGAACCTCACCCAATTCTTTAAGATTGCCTTGAGACTAATCTGAAAGCATGTTTTTCCAAATGGATTTTTAAAGTAGGAAATGTGTTTGTGTATATCTAAAACAATTTATTTTATTTCAATTCCACACAGTGAGTCCCAGTCATATCCGAACACCGAGGCGGAACAGCAGTCCAATCTCTCACAATGTGGTGCTCACGAGTTGTAACCGAGCTCTGAGTCCTCACATTCTTGATTTGAATTCTTATCCGGTTCAACCACCCTATTGGGATGCGGAAAGTCAACAGTATTTCTATTCTTATGATCCGGACTCAAATCAACCTTCTCCACGACGAAAGAGGGCAAAAAGTCCTTCGAGAGTTGGGGCTGGGACTTTGTCCGTCTCCGCCACCGCATCACCAGCCAAAAGATCCCCTTTAGCTGCATCCGCACTTCATCCCATGACTTTTACAACGGGAGGACCTTCATCAACTACCCGGAAAACCATAGACTATTCCAACTTATTTCTTCCGCAGGCTCCCAAAGTTAAAGCGACACTCCTCGACTCACTCAATACTTCCTCCTCCTCATCCACCGTCATTTCTTTCCCCAAGGAAAAAGATGATGATATTTTACAAGTTGAGTCTCAAAAGGAAGATGAGTTTTTGGTTACATTGAAAAAAGGGGACATTCCTTTGATCCAAACTACACCATCGGATGAGGATGAATTGGTTGAGATTGAAGATGATGCAGAAGAGGGAGGGAGAGAAGAGGAAGAAGAAGATGAAGTCACAAAAAAATTTGCAGTGGTAGCAAACTTTTCCCAAACCTCTGAACCGAACTTAATTATGAGTGACAAACGGGAGATTTTATCCACTGAAACTGACAGGGAAGAAAAGCATGTTAGTGAGGTTAAATAATCCTCTTTTCTTGTAAACCAACGTCCTCTCTCTGTCATTCCCTTCCTTCATTCCTTTCTCCCTAGTTTCAAATTCTAATTTGATTTCCTACAAGTTATATATTATAGAGAGATACGAATACCCTGCAATAAATATTTTCGTACTATAAAATCCAAGTATAAAAGATCCATTTAGATAATTCTCTTCAAGAGAGGTTAATCCTAAATCTTTTTAGAACTTTTCTTCCCCGAGCTTGTATAATCTCATGGGTAATTTCAGAGCAAATATGCAAGCTAAAAATAAAGGTGGGTGGCAACCAATAAGTAAATGACGTCGAATTTTATTGCATTTAAGATTGGAATGAAAATTCTTCAAAACATTTTCTAATTTTTTCAAAAATTTAAATGAATTCTTGAAATATCGGGGTAATATATGGCTCTAATTGGCTGTAAATACCTCTAAATATCTATAACTGACTGTAAAAGGCCAAAAATGGAAAAACCGGCAGCAAATGGATACAACTGGCTGAAAATGGCTACAACTGGCAAAAACTG
>JAQFXU010002084.1:0-23120 GCA_034693705.1 Spatulosminthurus flaviceps
TAAACATTGTAAATAGTATACTGAGTCATTTCGGCTACTTCCGTTGGGAAGCAGTGACAATAAAGTCTTTATATATACGATTAAGTTTACATTAAGTACTGCGTAAAAAAATAGTATCGAAACTTACCACTATTTCTATAATAATTTCTGTAGTAATTATCTCCTCACATATATGATCCTCCCCTCAAACCGAATAATCTTTGCTTCATTGATCTACTACCCCGTTTTGTCGTCCGTCCTCGTATATAAATGAAATCTTTAGTCACAATTGAACAATTTTTACCGTATGCGCCTCTATTAAATACTCAGAGTTGAAGATTCGTGTTTTTAGTAAACATCTAAAACAAACTACTTATACTGTATAATAAACACACTGCAAATTTATAAGCTTACATAAAATCCCTATGCTCATTCAGGCGCATATACATTACTTACAATCCAGCCCCAGGGCCGGGCCTCCGCATCAATAATAATAATAATAACCTCTACGTTAAAATCTCAATCATGTTGTGAGGAAACTTCAAAAGATCCTTCAATCTCTTCACGTTAAAGCGGAAGTGTGGGTTAGACACTTGCTGATTGACGCCAGAAAATGCTATGTATATATTCCATTAAACCATAATTTGACATTTAATACGTTTCAAGTTTACTTCAAAGATTTGGCAAAACATCATAACATGTGAGAACCTTTCAAATTTTCAACTAAAAATCAATCAATTTGGTTTACAATTCTTGGTAGAAGTGAAAGCAAAGAAAGGACTTTTTAATATTTCCATCAACACTCGCATCTTTGACTTGGCAGAACCTTAGAAATTATGTTGTTGAGTTCTTCAAAATTCAATTTTAAATTTAAAAAAAAAACACTAATTCCTATAGAAGAAGATCTATGTGGCTATTACAAATCCATCTATCTCTCAGAACAGCGTTTATTCTCCAAATCTACAACTTTCATAAAAACATCATCAATTCTAGTTTAGGTTTTGATGCCCCTCCGACGTAAAAATATAGCGGAGAAAGAACGTGAATACTTCAAACGCAGGATGAACCGGAGTTTAATGTAGTTGAATCTGTTTTACATATTTACATTTAAAATTTATGGTAAAGGGAAATTAAAAAAATTCATTGTAAATACATTCTATAGATACCATGGATTTACCTTTGTACATTGTAAAACTACTCCAGTTGAAGTACTTTGAAATTGACTATACTAATATAATAAATTGCTAATAGTATTTATAAGTCTACACATTCCTATTTAATATGTACATACGCGGATACAAGTTACATAGTAGACTAGAAGACTAGAAACTATAGACAATATATAATCTAAAGACGTGATTTAGGATGAATATGGCTCGGTTGTAACGTGAAACACATATTGACTGTACAAATATATGCTCATCATTTTATAATTATGTACATCATCATTTTGTAACTCATAGAAGAGTCAAACACGCCATTCAAGATACATAACATCCCTATCGATTTCAGCTCTTGGTGCCATTGTCATGCAAACTTGGCCCCATCCAAAAATACAGTAGTGTAAATTTCATGTGTGATGTGCATAATGTAGAGAAAACAGAGACATTATAATATGATGATGCGTGATTCCAACATACTCAAATAATTTTTATCAGACAGGGGACTTGTAGTAGTAGTAAATAATGTCTCCTCCGCACGAACTCCTGGACGCTAAAAGAAGGTACATTTCGACTTTTTTTTATGAACAACCGTCATTAGTACCTTGGGGCTCTTGAAAAAATGCCCTTTTGCATTATCATTTCCGGTATCAGCGTCAAAGTCAAGACTCTAACTGTGACATATTATAGCTCAATTTTCATTCTAATCTTCAGACACTTACATACATTAATAGATACAACATGACTCGAATAACGTAACCATGAACTTTCAAGGTTAATCCTGATCCTCGTGTAGATGTCTGGATATTTTGGTAATAAAATAAGAACCTAGAAAAAAAACCTTTCAGGTACTCAAAGTAAGGGAAGAACCTACCAAAGACTTATTATCTCAGGCTAACTAAATACCAATCACTAAATTCAAGGTATAGTAATAATAAACTTGGGTATTTACATATTATATAGCTCCGACAGAAAAAAAAATGCGTGCCTACCCAGAATTTTTACGGGGAAATTCTCCATCCAAAAAACAATGCTCCCTCGAAAATTTTTCAACTCCCCGACAGCGTCTCTCTCATTCTACATGGCAAGTAATTTGAGCTATCAATCTTCTCCTAAAAGGATTCATACGACTAGCCCATATTATAATGTCTGCAGGAGGAAAATTAATGGATTTTTCCTATTTGCATGGAAAATATAGAGTAATTAATTAAATTTCTTTGACTTGAGGCAATAAAATTACTCGCTCACTCAATCCTAACAACTCATAAAATTTTCAATGACGATAATGTGATGTAGCGATAGCACAAAATTATAATTTTTTCATAATTCTATTTAAATATGTTAAATACGAGAAATCGTTCACTCCAACCCAACCTCAGTTCCCCTTTTGAGGCTCCTAGTATGAACGTGGTATTTACCAGAAACGTGGCGAACTACTCAACGGACATTGAATTATGAAACTCCGCATTTATAATGATTCGAATAAAACTGAAGGAGTCATTGAATTTAATTTATTCCACATATCTAAATATATGTACGTGACCTGAGGTTTAAACTGGGAATTCTGGTAAAAACCTCAAAGGAAAATAACGAACATGACCTGGAATTTATGGAATATTCTACATCAAACCATTCATGAGACAAAAGAAATGGTACGCGAGTGGTTATTTCATTTTCAATTCTACACATGCTTTTTATCCAGAGTTTTTCAAAGAATTGGCAACTTCAATTCCGGGAAAAATTTCATGGTCGTTATTTCAGCTTTGCTTTCATCCCTAATTTAACTGAGTTATTACATATACACCAGGAACGATATATGCGTCTGTAACATTAGGGCCCATAACTATGTCCCATGTAGTCCTGTATGTAGCCTGAATTTAGTGTGTGCTTGAAAATCCTTAAAATAGACAATTTTGTTATGTTGCGGCCGGACTATATTGTAATTTCCATTGCTTTAATAGAGAAGAAGTATCTTTTCGTATATATGTACGTGCGTGTAATGGAGAGACGTGATTCGGGAAGTACTCTGGTAAAAACCATGGCGACAATGAAATATCCAAGAAAATAAAAATGACATGTTTTTTTCATCTGCATGAATTATTATTATTTGTGCTGTGTAGTTTCGGAGACTAGAATTTCAAGCTCTTTCTATATAACTTGACCGGTCAAAAAATAAGAAATTGTGCGCAATATTAGCCCTCTTATCTTTGTAGATTTTACACATTGTGAACGGCTTTGTTGTTGACTAAATTGGTTTTTGCATGTGAGATTTCAGGAAGTGTGATGGACTGAAAATCACCTTTAGCTTTGTAGGGGATGAGGAATTGAAAGAAGCTGAGGAATTTCTTCCGGAATTCCTTGCTACAAAGGAAGTAAATGTAAAAATTCAGGGCGAAATTACATAGTTCGAGATCATTCGCCATGGCACGGAATATTTGGAAATAGAAATTATCATCCAAAGCTTCAGTATAGAAAATATTGAGGAAAGCGACGGGTGTAGTCGTGACAAAGAAGAGAAGGACGATGGACATGAGAAGGACTACGAGTCGCTTCTCCTCTTTGTAGATCTTCTTTGAAATTTTCTCTCCTCTCAAAAGGAACTGCTCATTACGACATAGGGATTCCCCGCCTCCCGTCATTTGTCTCATCTCCCTACGCTTCTTAGAGATCTGACGGAACCGCAGTATAATCATAGTATTGAGAACTGTGAGAACAACAGCGGGACCAAATCTTACGATGACCTCAGCCGCAATCGAGTAAATATTCCAAACCGTCAAATGTGTTACTGTGATGTCTTCCATCACTTTGTACCCATCCGAACTCTGAGTGTCACAGATCTTCTTCAACTTCACCAACGGGATGGAGATGATGGATGCGAGTAGGTAGCAGACAAGGATGGCCGTCCGTGCAATGGGACTCGTGTGCACACTCTTGAATTTCGTTGGCATACAAACGGAAGCAAAACGATCTACCGTGAGAACAACCACAATGAAAATGCTGGATGCCATGAAGGTATTCGCAAGTGGTAGCTCCATATGGGCATAGAAAAACGACACCAACCACGAGTCCTTTGGGTATAAATCCAACGACCGAATCTGTAACAAGACAAAATTTCTTCCTAAGATTTATTTTATACACTCTCTCTCCCTCCCTCCACCAAATTTACATGTCAACTAATTTACTACGCAAGCTTTCATGTTTAACCAATTTCAAGATTGCTACAGACAAATTGCTTCATATGTGAAACCCCACAGAAGAATACCACACGATGACGAAACACTTTTAGAAATGTGCATGTAAATACATATGTATTTTTAATCATTATGGAAAAACATCCTTGAAATATTTTATGCTGACACTCTCCACCTGGAATCATCCCAGTCTTATTTTGCATATTGGAATTAATTATTAGGTCCTTCCTCACCCCCTCGCCCATAATTTATTCTCTCTACATGTAATTGCTTAATAACCTTGCCCTGGCTCCTGCCACCATAAAAACTCTTGATAAAAGTAAAAGTCCCTTCCCTTGAATTTTCTCTCGGTTTCAAGCACTAAATGAAAAGTAGCAAAAGCAGATTACTTTGGGTGGATGCAGGCATTTTTCTTCAATATTTCCAAGCTCTAGTTTAGGCTTTTTCCCTGTAATGAAGTACATAAAACTGGAAGTCAATTTTCTATCCTTTTACAATTCACTCTCTTTCCGAAGCTATCGCTCCGGCGTTATTCATGTTTCTAGGAAAAAGTTACATTCCCTGTATTTTATGAACATATATGTACATGTGTGCTCACAAAGTGCATCAAAACTTGCAGGCATGGAAAACTCATGGATATTTACCTCTACGCGTGTATAGTGCACACTAATCATTTAAGAAAATTTCTATATCGTTTAAAGTTGATAAACACACTCGATATGTAAGAGTAGTCATCAAAATCTCCACCCACCGCTCCAGTGATAACATTTGGCGTTGGTGTATTTATTTCCACAGGCTTTTATTAGCTGGACCCTTTAATGTCTCTAAGAGGAAGGTTTCCACTCCATTCTTTACTATTTTCATTTAGTTTCACAACACCTCCAAATTTTGTTCCTCTTGCATGAACAGAAAGCAAGTGTGACGTTACTCGTGTTCCAGAAATTCCCCAACCAGAATCTCTTTTGGCAGGTTTGGTAAGCCGGGTCATTGCTGAGAGTATAAATTTCGTGAAAGCTTTCACATTGCCACGTGTATGGAGGATTTTGAGGGAGAAAGAGCTGGATTTGATGGAAAATCCCTAATCCGAAAGTTTGTGGGACTATTCAAGTGGATATCTAATAGTAAGAATGTGTAAAGGTACACGCTATGAGGAGCTGCTCTTGATCATCAATTATTATTATTTCTTTCATCTCAACGTGAACTATAGCTTTACTTCCCGTGTCGTGCTGACTCACTCTAGAATTTTATCTTCCCTTCATAAACAGGAGAATGTGAAAAATTTTAGTCAAATTATTTCTTATATTTTATCCTACAAAGTTTCCTTTTACATTTTGCAGTTTTTGTCTGGTAGAATGTTCGGGGAAGTTCATACATTTGAAACCGGAGGGAGGTTCACCACAGAAATACATATAGCGTGCATACTAATTCCAATGGAAGGTGTAAATTGTACATACATAGGCTGATAAAATAGTGGGGGCTCCCTCCAACCTATTTTTATCATTTGACCAATAGAGCGAGGTAGGAAATAAAATCATGATTGAAGTAATCATAATTAAACAAAACATGATGAAAGTATTCTAAGCTTCCGGGGTCCTATGCAATTGTTTTACAAATCGATTTTTCACAAATCTCGTGATAAAAACCACGAGAAAATCCCGGAGTTAAAAAAATCATTAATTTTACAATTGAACTTGTCAACCAATTTCGATACATAGGAGTAATTTATCACAGCACCCTGTCCTTTCGAGATCATTTTAAACATGTATGCAACAAAGTTTCATCAGCTATTGGTTGTATCATGCTTATTAAGAGATATTTGACGACTCATTCGTTCAAAATAATAGTAAATAGTATGGTTCTTTCAATAGTTGATTATTGTTTAACTGTACGTTTCTGCGTATCATTGCAATTTATTACAAAGAAAAATAAATCATCTGCTAGCTGCTTATTTTCATCCAAACATTTATAATAAGTTTAATAAAGCCAATAGAAACATTAATGTCAAAATAAACTATGTAGATTTATGGGAGCGTTGTAATATATTCTCTATAATTAAAGAACGTCTTGATTACTTCTATTTACTGTTTATATTTAAATCACTAAAATTTTCTAACATCACAGAAATAAATAATAAACTACAATTCACAACCTCCTCCAGGACAAATAAAATAATACTACCAAAACATAGAACTAGCCTTTTTCGCAAATCAGTCACTTTCCGATGGAATAGCTCACCTTTGTAGGTACGAAATTTGGAACTATCAATTGCTAAATATACAAGTGCTATTACAAAATGGATAATTGACAAAAGATTGCCCAATTGAATTGCTTTTAAAATTTTCTCTTTATTGACTTTATAGATTATCATTTTATATTTAATACCGTCTTACTGAAGGGAGACCAGTCAATTTTTGTACTGATTCATGAATAAGACGAAAATAAAGTCATGAAATGAAATGAAAAAAAATCAGCTGCCCTTACTGTTAGTTATTATTTTTTGGCTTTGTTTGATTATGACTCTAAAAACTTTCTTGATTCCTTCCTAAATAATATTATAAGGGAAAATATGGAAAGTTGACGTAAGCCTTGCACAGGCAGTATGTTAGGCATGTACTAGTGGTGCACGAAATTTATAATACGTTCTAATCACAGAATCAATAAGGCTGTACGATTTGTATAAAGCCATTCGCTTGAATTTTTCCTATGACTTAAGAATAAAATAACCTAATGAAAATTAACATTAGCTCGCTGCTTATGTAAATCCAAGCTAATTTATCGATTCACAATTACATGAGCTTTTTCAAGCTATGCAGACAATAAAACTGGGAAATTTGAACGCACAATTTATTTTTACATTTAGACTGACAAGGGTTGAAGGATTGAAGGCTTATGAGAGATTATTTTATGTATAAGTATTTTAATAAAATAGGAACCATTTCCAGTGATTTACAATGAAATGGGGTAAATCAAGGGATAAAATCTTCAAATAAATCTGGCTCAAATAATATAGCGTTCGAGAGTGACAGAACACATATTGAGAGAATTTGACGTGCCCTTTGTGTACAAAAGTAATAATGAAGATAATCTGGATGGCTCTATCAAAAAGATATGCTCAGCCCCCAACCCCCCAAATTCCCTTTGTAATTTGTCGTTAGTAAAGATTTTTGTGTACGAAGGTAATTATTATCGCCCAATAGCATACATACTAAAACTTGAATCAAAGGAATTGTACTACGTATTATTCTATGCATAAAGTTAATGAGGTTTATAAATAAGAAGCCTAACACTTTCTTTCATCTTCCCAAAATACCCATATTTTTTATAAAACTTTTACCAACCTGTTCATCATTAAATTTCAATGACTATGAATTGACAATCATTTCCTAGCGATTAGTCTCAGTACGATTATTATGTATGGTGACAAGCCAATTATCAAAGTTTTCTTCCCAACTTTCCTACTCCCATGATTGTAATTGAATAAGCACCAAGGCACAAACTTCAATCAATTATCGTAAAATATGAGAATAATTAAATAAATTTCACACTGTGCCAACTTCCCTCCCTAAAGATTTCCACAACTTTTATTAGCCTACTAATTGAATTTTTGAAATATTTTTTTAAAATAATAGTGACACGTCATTTTACTCCACAACTTTCAATACAAACTTTCCCTACAGACGGAATACTAAACAATAGAAATTTCTAAAATCATGTTATCCGAGGATTTATTTTGGCTAAAAACAAATGTGCCTGCTGCCCTTGTATTTTAAAGACCAGGCATGAAATCTAAACAATTTCTTTTATCTGTACAAAGCTCCAGAATTATCCTTTAAGAGGATTCCCTTGAAACACGTGTCGTCTTTACATTCCCAGACAAAAGGTCTGAGCTGAGTGTATAAAGACTAGTTATTTATTTCCATAAGGTATTTCTACCAATGCAACGTGATACAAAATTATTTCCTTCCTAAAGGTCATACACATCTCTTTCAAAGCTTCTTGGAAGTTAACGCCTAAATTTTAGCTACAATGTAGTAAAATATCACAAATCTCTGATGAGAATGATCTTATCTTGAAGATTTACAGATAATCCAATATTTTCAGAAGTAGCTCGTTAATTGGAGGATTCCGAAACATTTCTAGTATTTCATCCGAAGGACTGATGAAAGAAGAGTTATGAAAATGAATATGAAAAATTCCCAAACTTGTTCAAATATTTTGTTTCTCCTTCATGGTTTGAGTCAAAGTAACTAAAATTCAAGGTCCACTTCTTCCTTATTTATTATTTTCTCAAAATTCCAGGAAATAATAATGCGTTGTAAGCTTGTCTTTCATACAGTCCTCTCCAGGGTAAATTTACAAGTGGGAAGACAAGCGGAAAGTCAAGTTGAACAAAAAGTAATTCAAACTCAAAATATTGTTTACTGTCCCGCTTTTAATATTCCAAGTTTGAGTTAGCAAAAACCAATAATAAATTGAATATTCGAAACTTTGTGAATAGCGAGAGAGAGAATCTAAATCTAAATGATGATTATAATGTTGGAAGGGGGTAAACATCATGCATTCTTTGCTCTATGCAAATAAATCTGTACAATGACAAGATACGAGAAACCAAGTAAACATAACTTCTACGCTTGGCCTACTCTTGACAGTATTATCAATAATAAAAATTACCATATATAGTTAAATAAAGACCCTGCAAGTAGATATGTTTCCAAATGTGTGACATATGCTCTTGGCCTATGGATCCGAAAATATGACATGATTATAGTTCCGCATCTCCTTTGAATACAAATATTGACGGGATGGGGTAGGATCAACAACTCACATAGAAAGTTGCATTACATGAGCGTCTGCTCTCCTCTCCCGTGTTTTGTAGTAGTAGTTCTGTGTTGGTACTAACTTTTTCCAGTAGAAATTATATAGGGAGAAAGCTCTTTATCATGCAGAAAGTTATTGAATTTAAAACCATAATAATTATATCTATCACCCCATTGAAATTCTAACACTATCACAAAATACACATGAGGGAACCTGGGGAAATACTGAATGACACGTTTTCATGACAATTATTATTATTTCTTATCAAGCCTGTCAGTCGCATTTGAGAGTTTTAGAACGGATTAACTCCCCTTTCAAACAATTCACAGGAACCGCAAAAAACTCATTTCTATCATTGTGAAAGTTCACAAATGCTATTAAATTGGAAGAAATACTTTCTCATATTATTGGCTGTTAGTTAGTGTGTGTGAATTGTAAAATTAAATTGAGCGTTTTATTTTTTTAGATACAATTTTACTCGTATGTACATGTTCGATTGAGGGAAAGAGCTTAAACTAAAATCGTGAAAAATTCCTTCAAGTATTCCAAACATCCTAACGCTCCATTAAGGCTTTATATAGAGGAAGCCTTAATTATTAATGGGTACTCTGGACTATGTCTTGATTGAAATTCTTCATTAAATTGGATAGAATGATTTATGTTTAGGAACAAGGAATAAGTCTTGACTCAGGAATAGACTTTTATTCAGGATTGAAGTTCTTGGGAAAGCTTTCATGAGGACACTCGGTGAGAGAGGAAGAATTTCAAGGAATGACCTCTGCCCATACAATAGAGAGAAAGCAAGTGTTCATGGAGAAAATCCGAACTTAGGTATAGAAAGAAAGGGAGCGTTTAGTAAGCAATGCCATTACTGTCGTTACTTTCATTCATGGGCGGATCCATAAAATGGAGCCTTTATTCCCAGTGCCTTTCAAAGACCTTCCAATTTTACCTCCATTCATCCAAGTCTCCATGTCTTTGATCAATTTGACCAAAGGAATTTTAGCCATATCTTAATATTCTCTGCACGTCAAACACCCACATAGAGAAAAAAAATACAACTCTGACATTCTTTCTCTACTAGAAAAAGTCAAATTCAAGTTACACTAAAAAAAGTTAGATTACATTCTATACTACACAAATTACATAGTCACGTTTTGACTTCAAAGCTACAAAAAACTAACGATCTATCTGCTGAGTCTATGACGCATATTGTGAATTTCTTAAGTGAAGGTAATTTCTTGAAATTCCAGGTTGTTTACGCAGACTTGCACAATCATATCTTTCCTTGAACTCTTTTTGAGCTAATAGTATGTAGAGAACCCATTTAAATATCAACCCCCGCTTTAAAAATAAATAGTAAATAAGATCTCAAGGTTTATTCAGTATTTCATTTACAGGACAATAACCTACAATAAAACTTATCCCCTACAATTCATTACAATTTAATAAATTTGTTTTTCATGAGAGGGTAAGTTGCAAAATAATGTGTCACTAATGAATTTTTTACACGACCGTGGAGTAAAGCACGTTGAAATTTTGCATGTACATATTAAATATGCAAGCGTCATCATAACGTACCTAATATTAAAATCCAATTCACTACAGTAACCAAAAAGTGCATGATTTACCTCTTGAGCCTCTTGAGCTATGCATTCATTGTCAGTGTGCCACAACCAAATGAACAAAGCATTCCACATCATGGAATTTCTCTCCTGCTACCATTTATGAACTCATAAAAATACCTTTCAACGGCCATAACTTCACTTTCCGTTTCAACAGCTCTGGAAACTAAATTACAAAGTCATTTACAAAGTTTCCCTGGAACTTTGAAGACTTTATACAGCGTTAAATAATTAAATTAAATTACAATAACATTATCTCTTCCACCTACAGATAGTCCAATCTTTCATATCTTTCATAACTTATTGAGTCTTTCTGCAACGGAAATTTATTTCAATGAAATCCTATAAATTTGCAACGAAAACTTTCCCCATAGTACTTTCCTTAAATTAAATTATAAAAACAAATTATCAATTGAAAATGAGAGGGAAACTTATTTTGAGGGAAGAAAATGAATTGCAGGGAATAATAATTGTTAGAAAAAAGTATGGATCCTATCCCATAAAAGACTAATCCCTATCAAATTAAAGGCAGGTATTAATTGAAGCGGGAGATTTATATGCTGTAATGATTGGGGACACGAGCAATTAACAAGATTCGACAATGATTAAAATTTCATTGGAAAAGGAATTTGGGGAGAGCTAATTAACGTGCCATTACTTCCACTGTCCTTGTCAGGAGCAAAAGGAATTTGATCTTTATGAGAATTATAAAGCTTTCGGCTTGTAATCTCTGGGTATTAACCCAAAACACATATAAGAAACTTTTCAAATTTCCCATGACTCGGTGCGGTGGAAACTTGAAGGAATTTCCTTTTCATAAATGGATGATCACTATAGCGCAACGGATAGGGAGAACAAAAGGGAATTATTATCAGACCTCCTCCTTCTATATGGAACTGAAAAGAGAGGACTAAAAATTAATTCCTTCTGCCTTTTCCATACTTTCCCACAATCTTCAAGAAACTTTACTAGAATTATTCTCATGCTGAAAGGGAAATAAAGGAGCTTATTTGTATTACAACAAATGCAAGAACTTTGTCAATGTTCCTTTTAGGCAAGGAACATCTTCCAGAAAGAGAAATTCATTTTGTTACATTTTCTTTTGTAATATATTTTACAGTTTACATAATCACATTCCCTCGTACCGCAACCCTTCCTGATTAGACTGACTCCAGGAAAGGATATAGAAACATACGTGGGGAGAAATATAGAGTTAGATACAAAACAAAGAGTCAACTTCCTTACCTTTTCCGAAAAAGACATAAACTAGATAAATTCTTCCAAGTGGAAATCTAATGAATACAAAATAAGCTAATGTGAATAATCTTCTTCAAATTAACCCACGTTCAATGAAGTGAGCAGAGCATGACCCTCGCCTAGACTCCTGGCTCAGACTCAGACTATATACAAGAAACAAAACATGCCTCCAAGTCTCCTTGAATTTTTACAAATAAATTAATCAACGTCTCTACAGAAAAGGTTGAGACTCTCAGGGTAGTAAATACATACAATGGAAAAAGCCTTCACTCCAGTCAAATTTTATGCACGGGGCTCCAAGCAAGTTATAAAACTTGCAAAGAGATTTTGTCTACGAAATTTCATATAAATACATAAGATCTTGCCAATAAGCTTGATGAATTTGCCTTTATCATTAAATTTAATAGACATCCTCATGACTCGGAGGCAGACTGTTTAGAAATTCACATGAATTTCTTTTCTCCTGTTAAAATATACAAGAATTCACTACTCACGCAGTCTTGGAAGATTTTGTGTGGGCGATTGACAAAGAAGCGGTGTTTACTTGTTTGGAATCATAATTAAAATTATCAGAGGTGGAATTCCGAGCTACACGTTCTGTCTCTGTAGCGTATATACTTTAGAGCAAATAGTTGAAGTACCTGATAAATGTTCTTCATCTTAAATTTCCCAGTTCTGTATTTAATTTGTATGAGGGAAGGAATTAATTACTGTGGCAGTTTTGGCAAAATTGTGTGAAAATGAAGGGAATGACCTTGCAAATTTTTTAATCCCTTCATTTCTAAGTTGATGGATGCATAAGATGAATTTTTGGGTAAAGAGTAGTTGGATAAGTTTTAAATGACGCGTGCGAGAAAAGCTTTATATTGGAAGTTGTACATTATTTCGTAATTTATTTAGAATGTGTAATTTGCCCTGGGTTTCTTGTATAGTCTGGAGTCGGGGAAGGAAGAGCTTAATTTTGCGTAAGCTCTTTTTCCTTTCAGAATCATTAGTCTCTATGCATATATATATGTATATATATAGCTATTTATACATAGAAAGGAGGAAATCAGGGATAGGCTTCTGCTTACAGTAAGTAAGTGTAAAGCTTCTTCGTATTCAAGCCATTTGCTCATACTTTCTCAGAAGTGTACCAATACACATAAAAACATAAGTAGCCTTCACAATGGTGCACCTATTTTTATGGTTTTTGATTTCTTCCGCAGAAAACCTACATCCTTTCTCCTATTCAACTCCAACGTACAAGACAAGGGAAGGCACACACTCCACCGACGAAGTAAGGATGCATCTCATAGAATACGAAATCACTCTCCTCTGCCATGTTAATGGAATTGGTTGAGACCAATTTCAAGATGTGCTCCGTGACGATGCTTCTCACTCAAGTATGATCAATAGTAGCGTGCCTCCAGGGAATTCACAGCCTTTCCCAGATTATTTCCTTTACATACAGCAGTAGTAGCTATCCCCGTATAGAATGTGTCAATTGAAAGATTTCTTTTTCTCTTCTACGTATGTTCTCTGTTCTCTCTGGGACGGAAGTCAAATGGAAGGGAGCATATTGTTTTCCAAATTCCCCCTCCAACCCTTTTTTCCCATTGAATCCGTTACATGAAATTAGAAGAAACATTTCAGGGACCCTTTTCTGGAAAAATGAAAGAAAGAATGCCGTAGAAGGAAGAAATTTTATTATTATAATAATTATCATCTCCAAATGAATGAATTCCCAATCTGACGTCAGAGGATCAACGTGCAAAAATCTTTCTGTATGTATGATAATAATTTAAAAAAATAAAAATAAAGTAAATAACCATCGGGTTTATGGTTTCAAAGGCAAAATTCTCATTATGACATTTTATAGAGGATGAGTGGAGAACTGAAGAGAGGATGTAGAGCTATTAAAAATGTACGTGTAGGATTTTATGTTTTTAGGCTAAAGCCATTTCTCGGGACTGTATGAATTCCACCGCCTTTGTGAGCAATGGTAAAATTTTTATTGTACAGATATGTAGAGGTTAGAGTGAGATGTAGATTCTGGGACTACTGCAGCAAGTGCAGGTAATGTTTTATAGTACGTCCTATTAAAATAAATTTCCCGAGGTTTACAAGTTTTGCTCTCACTTGAGACTTCTACTATTTTCTGAGTAGTTTGGTGCTTGGGTTTGGTGCCTTGTATTAATGACAAGGGAAATTCATAGGTCAAGGCTTTTGCCTGTTGTAGGAGAATGGATGGGATCATCCATTTCCAAGTGGGTGTTGTCATGTAAATATTTTCTACACGTTCCCCAAGCTATGAGGGCTCAAGTACGTGTCAAGATCCCATCCTTGAGGAGGAGTGGAGTTGAGGAATTCACAGGGAAAGGGAAATACTTAATGCTGAGAAAAGATGAGAGAACACATTTAGCTCCACTTGGAACAACTATTACAAAAGACAAGGCCAGAGGAGAGACTCCACTATACATAAGAGCATTGGGGAAAATAATAACGGTGAAGGAGGCTTGATAAAGTCCAATAAAAAACTATCGAAGGGAAAACATATGGGTTTTTGATGGTTAACAAAGTCTTTTTATGCACACATGCCTTTCTTGTCTCCACGCTTGAATTCACGGAGGAGATTTCCTTTGGGAACCATATCCTACAGCCCAGCACCACACGTATTGCTCTATTACACCGGTTTTGTAACCAGAGGTAACTTTACCTAACAAAAATTATTACAAGGAAGATTGCCACATTCAATGTCATTTACACCTTGAACCACACACCATTCGTACATAAATAGAACGGTCCGCCAGGGCGTGAGGAAGGCAGGTATATGGAGAAACAAATACTTACCATGAAAGCAACGGCGCAGAGTAAGACTCCAATGTCACTGCAGGCCAGTCCAATTAGGTACGTGTACGTGACACCCTTAAAGGATGGTCTTGTGAGGACGATAAGATTGAGAACATTTCCCAGCAAGCCAATAGACACGATCGTCGGTCCAATGATCTATAGACATAGAAAGAGAGAAAGTATGTGTAGGGACTAACTGAAATTAACCGTAAATGATGACAGCTCAAGTTACTGCAAAGACGTGCTAAAACATCTTCCAAGTCTAATTTAAACAGCTCGAGCAATCGGATTTCACTTGATCCAAAAGTCTAGCTAAACCTAAGATTAATAAAGATACGGAACTATAAATCAAGTAAATGGTCCATCAAGTCTATGTAGCACTTTAACAAAAATCTATACATACGTACGTACTACCTCGAGATATTCAATCCTTCATTAAGTACCAAGTTGCAGCCAATTTGATACATTTTTCCGGGATTTTAGATTAATGATTTCCTTACTTTATTGCGCACCATCGCAAAACGTTTTTTTCTTCTCACTTCTCACCAATTCACAGCTTCTATTGAGGATATGATTCCCTTCTATTCAGTCCCACAATCGTCCCTAATATGTGTACCTACAGCCTTACGTTCATACAAAACATTTTAGTATGTATGTAGCAGTGGATCTTCGATCTTCGTGCCAGTAAATTATTTCCCACATGTTCAAAATGTTCAAATTTCAGAGAATGTTTTTTACGTTTAATACGCCCATCCCAGATATAATACTTACGAAGCCTCGTATATGTCCTTCCATTGTTTTGATATCCAAAGCCTTGTATGTATGCAAAGTTATACATGTATACATTCCATGTAATTATTACCGGGAAAGTTAGCGCAAACAATTTACACTCTGCGAGAAATTTCCACCCGAATGGTCAGAACAGGTTGGAGAACCAGGAAATAGTTTTATATGTATTTGCATTCCCCTGGCACAATAGCACATGCAAGACTATTTTTGAATAACTACAGGATGAAAGTGATTACTACAATAATATAGTCATGTTCGGAAAAGCTCTTTAATGTTCACATGAAGATCCCCAAAATATTTCCTCAGGGATTGATGAAAAAGTTTACATCGAATTTTTTTAAACGGGAAGAATTATTAGAAACACTTTCAATTTGTCATCCTGGACAGTGTCAATTTTGCTTTCACAATTATGTGTAAGTGTAGGACTTCCAGGTATTCAAACAGGGAACGATGTGTACATAATTACCTAACGTCAAATATCATGACATAATTGAAAACCCTGGGTGAATTGCAAATTCCGTAGTATTACTCAAGTCTCCTAATTAGGAAGTTTGCTAATTCAGCAAAGGACAAGAGTGTAGAGAGGATGAAAGGAATCGCAGTTGTAAAATGGAAACATAATTGTTTTAACATACCACGATGCCACTAACTATCAAGACTATAACTATCTTATTGTTGTACCTTTCGGAGAAACTCTTATTACACAAAATCCAATTAGATTGCTATTATAATAATACCAACTCCTTCTCCTCCATTCCCAATGAATGCGGTTCAGGATGTAGGTAAATTTAACTTTTGCATATTCAATGCAGGAAGAGCCTTGAAAAGTTGAAGATGTACTGTTTAATTTTCCAAGATTCAACCACTAATTAGAATCCAAGCTTATTAGCACTTTTAAGCTCTACCGACAATAAAACCTTTCTAAATCTAAAAAGTGAGACAATATCCATGAAGCTAATTTCCAAGAATGATAATAGTATGCATCAGAGATACCATTATTCTCTCAATCTCATTAAAATGTTTTGTGCTGAAAAGTCTCAACTGAATTTCCTACCTTCCGTGATAATAACATGCTCTAAGAATAAAATGTTATCTCTTAGTCTTAATCAATGACTTTGTTCTTTCAAGTGACAAGTGATCGAGTGAATATTCCAGTTTGAGTAGTTGAGAAATTCCTTTGAGAAATTCCTATGTATTGGAATTGAATTTGTAAGACAAATTTTCTTTGGATCCTCGTCTACCATAAGATATAAGGTAGAAGACATATGAGCCAGTAGCTAGTAGGAACAAATGCTCTATATGGGGTTATGGAGTACATGGAATTAATTTTGTTTTCAATTGCATCCTGTCTCTACGAAACAACTCCTACCAATTTCCTTCACCATATCATTATATCAGACCTTATGGTATTGAATAACTTTCACCCACAAATGTTCCGACAACAATAGGCCAAGCAAATTTCCATTTCCTTTCTAACCGCCACAGTCTAGGGATGTAGGTCTATCAAACGTGTGGAACGATTATTAGGAGCATCTGCATTTGAAGTTTACAAGAGATACTTGAGCACTTCTTTTCGTAACTTTCCTCAGTCAGTCCAAGTGATAGAGTCCCTATGAAAAGTTAGTGGTCTCAAGTGTTCATGAATGTAAGCTTTGCCGACGTAGAAATACATGTCTGCATTACAATTCTGCATTACATTGATATTAGAATCCAGATCCTTCCTTACAAGGCTCAGGAGAACCCAATCTCCCAACATTTTTTCTCTCTCTCTCAGGCTCCCTGTGTTCCAAGGACTTTAATATGATTATTTTACTCAGGCATGTGCGTTGTTTTCTTCCGAAAGGATATAGAATAATAATAGGGCCGAACTGCTCTCTCCTACGATACAGTATAAAACTTAAAATTCCAATAATTTTTTCCTCCTCCGTATCTACTTCTACATGTATAGCGATGTATGTATTTCCTTGAAAGTATTCACCCAGGAAATTGAATGCGTTATGATTAAATCAAGGAATGTAATATTAATTCAAACTCCTACTCTCCTATTTCGACGTACGAAGTAACAAACAAAGTTGTGTTGTCGACGTAGACAGAAATCTTGTCAATGCAAACATTTACATTTAAATAAGAAATGCATGTATTTTCTTCCTATCTTCATGATATTGTTATACGTGAAAATTGTCGAAAGAGGAAAAGTTCCCTCCCGTCACTCAAATGTATTATGCAGAAAGCTATACTCTAATCAGCTTTCAAGCGTATTAAATAGTGTTGTAACAGTATATATAAGTAAAATATTCACATTAAAATTTCTCGGCTCAGTCTGCTGCTCGTAGAATTACGTAAGTCTGGAGGAAATTACATTTGTGACGTTGCCACCGGATATGCCGGATCTAAGGATTCCTCTTGTCATTACATCATTTGATTCAGTGTGAGTTACATATAGAAAAACTGAACAATGGCAAATACTTTTCAAAGCTGGAAATCTATATTCCTTTCTTGAGTTCATTTAAGAGTAGGTTAAGTTAACATTGATTAGAAGATAAAAACATGGTTTCACTCCTACGCACAATATTAACTTGGGTTAGGCCAAAATGTATTGCAGCTATGCATGATGCTCTCATTGTATATTTTCTGCTACTGAGAATTACAGATGTGAAAGGAAACCGTCAACATTGATCTAGTCTACTACAAAGCTGAGGAACTCTCCCTTTTGTGTATCCTTAATCCTTATCAGTAATAATCTGATGGAGTGGGTTCTATTTTTGAAAAATGGATTTTAGCCTGGAGGCAGTTCTCATCCCCAGTTTTGAATGTACAAAATACAGATATTTTTCAAATTAAACTGTGGCCTTGTTCTGATATAACGGTAAGAATTTCTAGGAGCCATCAGTTAGTAAACAGATGATCATTCACGTGATATTCATGAAGGAATTGAATGAAAAATAAGCTAGCCAAATAAGTAGATGCTCTACTGTTTTTAATTAATTCTCGGAGGAATTATTCTAATTCTATTTGATGTGTCACCTACAAAATTTTGTAAATAGAATGACAGGTGTAGGGGTTGGTGATACTAGTTACGTAAATATTTGTCTTCCATTCTAACAATTTTCTACACAGAGTCCCTTCCTTTTCTCCTACCCCAGATACGAAGCCCTTGGGTTAGCTGGAGAATCTCCAGTTACTCTAAATGCATAGACATACATACAGATATCAGTGGTATTATGTATTATGTGAATTTGAAGCGTAGAGGAAGGAAGATTTTTTAAATGCAATCCGCACGTCATATACCTTAAGCTGTCTCTTTGCTTTTTTGGGGGGAATGGCGGAGGAGGGATAAGAGAAGATCCACGGATGCCATAACTACAAGCATTTACATGAGTGCCAATGGGTAATATGAAAGCATACATTACACCGGGAAAAATAAGCTAAACAAACATTTTGACGTCATATCGTACGTGTCAAAGCGTGTGTCACTAATGTGGGACATGTAGATATTGGTAAAACTGGGATATTTCCGCCTTTGAAATATTTTTTAAAGCTCCTCCTTGGGTTTTAGTGGGTTTAATATGAATAAGTGGTTACATATTTGGTATAAAATGTTTATTTGGTAGTTCGGCTCGTCTCCATAAATTTCTATTTTCTGAGTAAAAGTTCCTCTTTCCGTATCTACTTCAAGTGAAAGTAGTAAAATTGACGGAATAATTTGAATTAGTGCAGTCCTCGAGTACGGTTAATACCGGGGTCTTCGGAATCATTTGGACTCAAGCTTTTCCCTTTTACCATTAAAAATGACTCGGAACTGTTTATTCATCTGACGCGAAACGTCTGTCTCGGCTGAGTTTCACTGGGAAGGGGTTGAAATTATAATAACCGTTTCTTGCTCTTAATAATTTTCCAAGTATGTATTCTTCATTATTTTATGTGATACCTTCAATTAAATGATTTATAAGCAGAAGAATAATTATTCCCCATAATCATAATAATCCATAATATATTACATGATCCTGCTTCTTCCAACAAGACTGAAAGGAAGATCAAAAGAAAACGTAGGCTCAATATTTCAACGTTTCCATCCAAGTAACTCTTTTTACATATTGTTAGCATTTCCCCTTAATTTTATGCTCAGTTCAGTTTTAAACCTTTATTTATCCAAGCGGTTGAGCCCTTTTTATTCATTTCGCCAATTTTGAAGGGGAAGCACTATTAGTATTGAAACTTCAAACATAAAATAAATTCTTTACAAACTCTTTGTTGCGCGGATAAAAAGGTCTCACAATTTGTACATAAATTTCCACTTCTTCCTCCAATTTTCACACCCATTACCTTCCACATGCATGAAAATATTGGAATAAAATCATATAGGAAAGCTAAACGAACCACACAAAGCACCTGTAGTTGTAATGCCTAGTGGGTACGAGCTATATGCAAATACATAATCCAAATATGAGACTAAATATAAGCATATGGTGAAATGGAAGATACCAAAAACTAAACGAACCTGTCTTTTCACCGGAACTTAACTGTGTACTCGTATGGGATACGCCACACAAGGTAAATATATACAACGAAACCACATCATCAAACATGTTATAAATTATCTATTTTTACCCCCCATTGATTCAGTAATTCCGCTATTTTTATCACATCTCTTATTAGCATTGCATTCAATAGGGAATATCTCCAGCGGATTTCCACGGAAATCATATTGATTGCATTCAAGTTATAAGGAACAAGGCCATTAAAAGTATTATGTTCTTTACCCTTAATTTACATTTCTAAGCTATAAAACATATGGCTTTTTAGAGAAGAGAGATTCAACACCACACGAAGGTCCGGATGATTAATAGATAAGTAATCCACCCATGGAAAGCAAAATTCATCCCATTTATCACCCCAGAAGACGCATGAGTAAAAGTCTACAATAATATTTATTCAGTAAATATGTACACACATGCTTTCAAATGGAAATGGGTCGGAACTTTCGAAACTAGAAAGATGGCTCAAATGACCCAAGATATAACTCTGGCCATTAATCTTTAAAAAAAAAAAAGTAATTGAAGTCCCCCAAAAATTACAGTTATAATTCAAGTCTGTCCCCATAAAATTCACACGTATCTTGTGCAGCCTTACACTCTCTATACTAAAGTATACCTTATTAGCATAGGGCATTAAGGAACTTGATCCTCTCCTGAATTTCAGCGACCATGTTACGTTATTCTTGTTTAACCAACTTGACAATCTCCCCACATTCCTTTTTTATTCCTTAGCCTTCTGGATAACGTCCGGCTCGAGCTTGTACGACGCAATGTCGAAGTTACAATAAGTGGCTGAAATTGCATTTCAGTGACTCTGAATTTTATGAATGCAATGCACCGAGTCCTTTTGAGCAAGGTCACTAAAAATCACAAAACCCTCCACACTCATACACACACACACTACCACCGCATACAGAGCAACATAGCTATTTAATTTTATGGATCATTTCCATCCTACGTGCCTTTCCCTCATTTTATAGCATACGTTACTTCAATTGACATTCATTATAGCGATTTCATAGAGTTTCTCCACTATATGTACATATATTTATTTGTATACAACCCACACCACCTACAAAGTGTCAGGTTACATCACTATATAGCTCTCGCCATAAAACCCACAGACTCTCGCTCTCAGTCATAGAAAAAAAAACAAATATTGTGAAGATACGCCATGGAATTTCATAAACTTGAATTTTTTTTCACAGAATTTATAGTAGCTCTATATAAGTAGTGCTACTGGGAAATGTGTTTATCACAACATGCAGGCATATAAATAGAGGAACAGGAGTGAATGTTTTCTTCCTTGAAAGCATACTTGGGTGATAATAAAAGGTAGCAAATCAAAATAATGGCCAGAGCTTAGCTGTCAAGTTCAAAGGGAAAGTCTGAATTTAGAGTCATACTAACACGTCCATAAGAACTGTCTAAAGAATCTTTGGTGTCATTTGAGTGGAAAAAGATTTCCCATTAACTTCCATTGGTTTCACCATTCCATTGGAACCATTGCTTTTCCGTATAGAATTCCACAGTAGTTCCTATAAAAACTATACTGGAGAAATCAAGATCGTAAAGAGCGTGTGGTGGAGGAGCGGGAGTGAGTCCATTTACTCGCATTAATTCCGCTAATGAAAGTTCCAAATTATGTTGTCTCGTAATTTCATAAGTAACTATATAATCCAGGACGTTTATCTGGCTCTTAGATTTAATGGAGTAATGTGATTCGAATTGAAAGCTCAAGGACTCCCATGTTATTTTACAGAGAGAGAGAGAGAGAGAGAGTTACCAAGTCCTGTTATACGTATATGCTGGGGTGGTATTTTCTTCCTAGATTCATATCAATACACTATACTTGAAAAAGTCTCTATTGAGCAGAATAATTATTCCCGATTGCTATCTATATACATAAGCATGTAAGAAATATGTCTGGACCGTTAAAGCCTCTGTAAAATGTTTGTGAAGATCAAGTGCAGTAGAAAAAAACGAAAGGAGAAAACTACAGCTATCAAATAGTTTCCATGGCTATACTAACTTCTATTTAATCTACAGATAGGCTTCTGAGCATTAACATTCTGACTTGTACTTACAAAGTCCATATAAATAGTATTGTAAAGAATAGCTTTTGTGGGAGACAGTGGCTTGGAGAAATTACTGTATAGATATATTTGAGACACAAACAATTTAAAAATATGTTGAAAACGGCTTTGATTCCTCTTTTGTAAAATTCATTGCAAAACATAGCAGCGTGTATTTAATGGAAGTAAAGAATTTTTTTTGATCCCTTCTGGGAAAAATATTTGAACATAAATGTGTACATAAGTAGAGGTATTTTTTAAGCTTGATATTGTTCCCTGTAGGCAAATATAGGAACGGCAATGTATGTACATTTCTAGGTTGCAAAAATCTCAAGTAGTTGCCTCCTCCTCCTCATATAAATGATTTAGAATCTCTAGCTTTGAGAAAAATAATATTCAGAGATAAGAAGATTAAATCTTGCCGCCACTTGAGTGGAGAATACTTGAAATTCCCGCCTGTGAAATTTCCTATTTTTCTTCTTTGATGATTTCTAATCTCGACCTGGAGTACTTTTTTAGGTACAATTATAGGATTTAGCAGGTTCACTCTTTTGAGGATTCCAGTGAAAGCTGAGGAAATGGTAGCTTTACTTTATTCTCAATTTCAAAATGAGAAATTTTTTCCAAGGTGATCACAATTCTTACAGAGAGTGCGATACTTTACAAGAATAACTACATAAAGTGTGAGGGTTTCAAATTAATGTTTTTGTTTTTATTTTGCTAGTAAATTAATAAAGACTTAAAGGATGAAAATATGGTTATAATAATTTTGACATTTTGTCGAAGACATTTAGGAAATATTCTTTCGCCATGCACATGATTTCCTGGGAAAGTTCCAAACCTTGTGAATCCCCACTTT
>JAQFXU010002085.1:0-23114 GCA_034693705.1 Spatulosminthurus flaviceps
AGCTTACGAAAGGAAGGAAGGAAATTCCTACAATAATTTTTCTATAGCCAATTTTCATTTTTTATTTTATTTCCAACTACTACCTATAAAAAAGCTAAAATTCCACAGAAAATGCTGTTCAAATTTCTATACAAATTTTCCATAAATCAAGTCAAACTCGACTTATTACACGTGCATGGGAAACACATAATTGCACCAATTCTAAATAGCGAGATGAAAAAATCATAGAATTTTTTTTATTTATTTCCAAGGGATTTCTTCACCTCAAATTCAATGTAATTGAAAGCAAATTGAATAATAAAAATTTTCTAATGGTAAAAAAGCAATTTTCCTCTCACAATGGCTCAGATTTAAATATCTCCTTTCAAATCCTTCCCAAAACGACTTTTGTCACATAAATGAGAAAAACCTTGAAAGTAACATTTTTTTCAATAGGAAACGTGCAAGTCGGAGGTCAAATTTCAGAATGGTACAAATCCTATGTATACGCAGCAGATACTTGACATCCTAACCCTTTGAATGGCTCAACATGTTTGGTTGTTATTTTTTCCCGTGCTTTTTCTTCTTTACTATCCTCCTTATATTTCCCTTTGAGGGTAAACAAGGTTGGGAAAAGTAAAGAAGAAGAAGAAATGGAGAGAGAAAGAAAACAAAATACGAACCTTCTGTCCCCATAGTTTAGTTTAGTGTGTATATAGTCATTCACGTTGTAGATATATGGGAGATGAGTTCCCTCAAGTTTCTCTATACGTTTAACATACATATAATTACATATGCAAGGAAAATACAGCGGAGTCTTACTACTACATTATTGTCAATGTTAGTAGACTTCTTCCTCCTTGAGAAGTTGCGGATGTTTTCATGCTCAGTCGTCGTACTCTTTTGCTTGTTTCCTTCTTTCTCGTTTTCCGCCTCAGCTATCATAGAGTTAGGGGGCTCTGCTACGTACTAAGTATGCGGGTGATGTGCTGTATCCATAATAATATTATTATTCCTTCCTTTTCTCTTTGAGTAAAGGCTCTTTCTCTCTGAGATATATGAGGAGGGACATGGTACGCTTTATATTTGGTGTCTCTTCACTCGTAGGTATCTGTGGTGAAAGTAGTCACTATATTTATATATGTATGTACATATGTACAATGACTGGAGAAAGTACTATTTACGTTTATATATAAATTGTAGCGTATGGAGAAAGCATTCTATATATTCACATGTGTACAGGATTGTGGGGAAAGTTTGCATAAGCTTAAGCATGCATAGTGTGTGGAGAAAGCACTCTATATTTACAAATGTACACAAGTGTGGAGAAAGCTTACACACACTTACGTATATGCTATACGTGGAGAAGGTGCTGCATATATTTTTATATGCTGTACGTGGAGAAAGTGCTGCATATATTTTCCTATGTTGGATATATGGAGAAAGCACTGCATAAATTTATACGGAGTAAATCGAGAAAGCGTGTTTTTCATACACGGCCAGTGGAGACAGTGCTAGGTATATAAATACAGGAAATACGGAGAAAGTGCTATATATTTATATACAAAGAAAATACATACAGGCGAGAAAATGCTATATGTATACATAGGAAGTACATACATGGGGAAAGTACTCACTAAATTCGTACCCAATATTTGGAGAAAGTATGGTCTAAATTAATATGCAGAGCATGGAGAAAGCACGTGTATATTCAGATATATAGGGATACAAGACAAAGGGAAAGATCATCTATATATTGCTATAGAAAACCCGGTGAAAGCCTTGTCATCACGCATATATAAAAACAAGGGGAAAGTACTCCACTTTCAAATACAATGCCTAAACGGAGAAAGTACTCTTCAAATACGATGCCTATACGGAGAAAGTCCACATATCCAGAGCCGTATCTCCATACAGGCAACACTCTCGATGATGACGAAGACATTGAGAATCAAGGAGGAGACGAATGTCACGGATACATAAGTGTACATGTTCTTTCCCTTTTATTCCTTCTGTAAATGGAACGTGAGCTGAATCAAAAAAGCTTGAGCCTTATAAAACCCCCGTCTCTATTTCCTCCTACTCTCTTCACAACTATCTCCTTTCCCTTTGAAAATCCTTGGATAACTATATACATACATACATATATAAAAAAATGCTATCAAAACCACGTGGATACAAAAATGTTGATGTGTCATATAACCTTCTGCAAAAAAAAGGAGCTATAGAAAGACCTAAAGTGTAGACGACAAAAAGGGGAAGTAGTGAAGGGAAAAATGTAAAGGAGTCAAAATGAGTGTGTGAGGAAACTCATAAATACCCTCACTTGAGAGTTAAGAGACTATTCTTGTTTGGTCATAACAATAACTCGCATTTTTACATGCTCATTCTCTCCCTCAAATACTCCATCATAGGTTGGTCTGTCAGAGTAAGGAGTTTATGATGGCATGACAATGACACATGGTCCTCTTTACAATAAAAAAAGGAGCAAAATACTTGAGATTTTTGAATTTTCTTTTTTTCTCACTTCTGTCCTTGTACGTGTGAGTCATTTTATTTTCCCATTCAGATGTCTTTTTTATCAAAGGACAATAGTAGGAAATTACTTTGGTGTTTTAATGCGCTGCTTTTATTATTATTTTTCATTGCATGATCGACGCTTTCTTGGAAGGAAGTATGTATATTCAATTTTCACCTTTAATTTTCTCTTGCTCTTACATTTCTCTGGTTTTTCCTTTGTGCTCTTTCCATATCTCTCCTGCTCCTGCTCCTTCTCTTACACAAGAACAAATAATAGTCTTTTCAAAGAATTTTTTCTCCCTCAAACACCTCAACTTTGTGGGGGTAAAAGAGGAAAAAATGAGTTTTCTCACCAAGTGAAAGTAAACTTTCTCCTGGAATTATTATTATTACTCTCGTGATATATCAAATCTTATATGAAATGTTACAGGATATGATCCTTTCTCTTGATAAATGTGTAGGATTTAAAGGATGATGATGATGAGGATGAGGAGGAGGATGAGGAGGATGTGGGTCCATAAAGAGCAAAAGGATGTTGATGAGAATGGCTCAATGATCATAATCATGAGTATTTCTGTAGAGGACGGAGGCAAACAAAGGTTTTCTTTTAGGAGGAAAAATTTCAAGAATTATTATTATTTTCCCTCCTACATTCTCACCATTCTCACTCATAGAGAGGCTCCGACTAAATGAACTCCAATATTTATCATTTCTTCACCTCTCTCTCTCTCTCTCTCTCCCTCTCTCTCTCTCTCTCTCTCTCTGTGTGTGTGTGTGTCTATCTCTGTAGGAAAAAATTACTTCCGCACTTATTCTTTTCCTTATTATACTTGTTAACGACAGGGGCCTTGGATGCTCTTGAATGTTTACATATGTCGGAGATAAAAAATTTATTCATAAAAATACTCATACTACATACGACTATACACTTTATATGAGCGGGGGCTATGTAAATAAGCCCGTATTTCCTTTACGGTTAGAATACTAAAAATGCAAGGTAAATTAAGCACGCATCGAGGGATTTTCCTTTGCATGTGGTTTTTATAGTAGGAGGAAAAGACTGTATGTGATAAAAAGGTTGAATATAAAGGGGAAAAGTATGTCGTGCCCGCTCACACATTTTCCCACATTTATTTTTTTTTCTTCCTCTCTACTTTTTTTGTATTTTGCAAATTACTCTTTTCCTACTTGCCTCTTTTTGTATGATGGAGAAAGAACTATGGACGTTCTATGCAATTGCTTACGCTACACGTACATATATGAATGCTGAAGTACTGTAGGAAATTGCAATGTTTCATAAGGAGAAAGTTTTGTTGGTGTTGACGTTACGGAAGTTGTTTTGTAACAAAAAGAAGAAAGGATTTTCATTTAAAAAATTTGTCCCTTTTGTCGCATTGTTAGCTTTATATTTTTGCAAGTGCATGGAGGAAATACTTTCCTGAATGAATTTCACATTTTTGTGATTACTTTCACCATCGGAGCATCCAGGGAAGGAGAAGTTGCTCATTCCTGTGCTCTTTCTCTGCTAAAGTTTCGTTTGAATTGCATTTTTAATGTAGACTTTATGAGAGAAAGTTGCCTTTGGCCTGTGTTGTGGCTCTTCACTATGTTGTAATATGGTAAGAATGGAGAGAAAATAATAATACTGGTGAAGTTATATAAATATGTGTGCTATTTATAAGCTCGGGTAATTATATAAAAATATATCAGAGTGTGTGTATGGGACAATTTCTCGGGAGTTCATTTTATTACGAGAATTTTAATCATGGTAATTACATTTGTATGGAATTAAAATCCTTTTAATTTCCCTTACCCTTCCTTTTTTCTAGGTATTATTTGTAGAGTCAGCATAATAAGTTTCTTTTGGCAGGGGGATTTTGGGAATAAATTCTTAGAACTTTCTCTGTCATTCTACGAAGGTTGAGCTAAAGTAAATATTGTCAGTTTTTAATGCGGGATTAACTTGCAGGGATGAGGATAGAGATGGAATTAAATGGGAGAAAGTACCCGGAGCTTATTTATATGCATTTATAGTGGGTAAAATAATACGCATTGCAGACGCACTTGAGCGAGTACAGAAGATATATTTATGGCAATGAACTCTTGCTTTAATGCTAAAATCTAGGGAAAACATAGGGTTTATCCTTTACCACAAAATGCCAAGTGTAGGGATGCTATTATTATTATAGGACGGAGCCTGTGGGAGTGAGTGTAAAAGAAGAAGGAGAAAATGCATGAGAAGACAGTATACATAATTTAATTACTCCCCGCTTTTGCTTTTATACTTTTACAAATTAGATTCTGTGGGAAAGGTTCAAGTTGTACATGTATAGAACCAAAGTTTATCTGAATTAAAGTGCAAAGGATCCATTTGATGTGGGAGAGAAACAAAAGTAAATATAAAAAAAATGTTCTTCCCATTACAAAATGTCATAAGAGATGAGAAAGTTAAAGGGAAAGTAAATACCAACTTCTTTTGAAAACTAAATTAGAGTTCATTTATCTATAGGAAAATGACGTCTAAATTGTATATGTTACGACATAGGAGGAAAAAGTAATGGTGGCTCAAGAACTAATAAGATTGTCATGTTAATCAAATCCAACATTTAACAAAACATTTTCAAAGAAAGGCAGTACAAAGGAAAGGGTTGTGACATTTTCAGACTTTACTCCTACTCAGTTACGAGATATTTGACCTTTTTGACCTGCATGATGCAACGTGAGATGAATTTAGTAGGGAAACGACTGTAAAAATAGTTCCTTAATTTAATTCTTTACCTCTCTAATTTTGAAAAATTCACAATATACTAATTCCTTGAATTTTATCGTTGGAAAAACTAATTTGATTAGAAAGTACCTCAATAAAAGCGTAGGTGTGAAAATATGTTTGGCATGTGAAAATATTTATTGTCCCTGGTTTGGAAATCCAAATCTCGTTTATTCAGCCGAGAGTTAATTTAATACGTAGGTAAATGATTAACGCTTTGCGCAATTCCCCACACTTTTGCATTCAACGTTTTACCATGTATCACCTGATACTGCAGGGATTCACCGAAAGATTATATGTACATACATCAGCCAAATGACAAACGGTTGAGCCTGTCGGTGATCAAAGCTCAAATAGATCTGAGCTCCAGGTTTAAAATTTCACATACTCTAGAATTACAGAGGTTTTTGATTAAAAACTTGTTTTGGTTGTAACCAGACACACACGCGTCCTATCTTTACAAGAGCAAAACAAGAGCTCGTGGAAATTCCTGCAATTCAAAGCAATAGTACAAGGCCAGACAACGCTGTATAAACCGTAAGAGCTTTATGTATATAGACATCCTCAAGTCAAAAAAAAGTTTCCTCGATAGTATAGTGGTAAGTATCCCCAAATCAGCAATAGAATCAACTCTGCACACAACAATAATCCCTCTCCGTTGAATTAAACCTTGTGAATAGTAAAACCCTTGAGATAAAGCGTTTCCCTCCCAGTAGTAGAAGTCAAATGCAGTAGAAATCTGATGATTGGCCACACCATTATTCCATTAGTAATTTTATTGTTTACGACAGAGATGGAGTCAAGAGATAATTAAACGAGGGAGGAAAGCAATGGGGGAGGAGAATGAAGCTAGAACTTGTAGAAGCCCACAAGGGAAGGTGAATGATTTAAATAGGTTAGTCTTCTCTCTCACTCACTCTCCTGAAAATAATTAGGTGAGATTGGTTGGTCGGAGTATGTATATAGAGAGTAATCTTGAAGACGATGGTGGTCTGTTAAGGAAGACCACATGAACGGCATGGGAGTATGGGAGTGAGCGAGCATGCGGTCCCGTACCTGTGATTATAGAAAGTAATTCACAAGTTTATATGAATACACGTAGTAGAGAGAGGGAGAGTCACGGGTTAAGCCAAGGAGCTCTGATGAAAGTGATGTGTACTCAGAGGAACTAGCGTATGTTCTAAGTGTAGCGATGGGAAGGAAGGAGGAAAAAATTACCATGTATTTATATATAGGCGAAGGGTGAATGATGTTCAAGGTGAAACTAATAAACCCTTTTAGAGTGGCTTTGTGGCAAGCGGCACATATGTAATCATTGGCAAAGCCTTTCCCCTCCTGTGACGTAACCATGGGTACATGTACAATTTTGTGGTAACATTCATCATTTGTAATGTTTCGTGAGGGACTAAAGTTTCAATTGTCCTACGATAATTTTAATTAGGAATAATATGCGTACTAAAAGTAATGCATAATTTCTAAGACTGTCTCTACGTAATAGCACTTACTCTAAATATGTCATTACATTGGATGGACGTCTGAAGGTAAACATGGTTATCATTAGGATGGGTGCCGGTTAATAGGAAATTGTTGGAGCATCCCCATGTTTCATTAATAGTCTCAATTTCCTTCTAAATCTATACTTATATTTCTTTATAAAGTCATTTGCTTTTAGTTGCCCGCAATATTTCACATATTGGTAATTTATTCTTTACGTACATATTTATATGGAGCTATGCATTTAATGCATAGCTCCATATAAATATGTACGTAAAGAATAAATTACCAATATGTGAAATATTGCGGACAACTAAAAGCAAATGCTAAAAGCACCTTACGAAACAATTCTGTGGTTTCCAGCATGCCCTTAATTCTACATACTAGACGTGACATTATGGAACGACCTATCTGTAAAGTCGTGCCTAATGGAAACCAAAAGTACCGCTGTATTTCCCCTTCGTATATCATTATTTCACATGGTTATTTATTTCGCTTGTTGCGACATTCCTGGAAAATGTTGGGTAGAAGGGAAATTCGGAAAAGGGAGAGGAATGTGGACGACTTAAAAAATGTCGTGAATATAAAATGCTTCGTTATGTCCCCAAATCGTGTATTAAATTAAATTCAAATCAGAGTAACGTTATTCAATGTTACATTTTATGGATGTTTTTTATGGGAGCTTGGAATTGTAAATATGTTGAAATCCACGCTTCCAAGGGGATTTGCTGTATGATTTTTATTTATTTATTTATTTTGACTTTAAATTCTAATCTTTTATGCCATGCTATGCGATGCTATTCATGCTCAAATAGTACAAGTGACCTTGTTGTGAGAGGAAAAATCTCTCTAATCTAATCAGTATGTACCATTTTGTTATTGAAAAGTCCTTGAAGTTTATCGACTTTACTTGTTCCAGCTACTATTTTCCTCTTCTTACTAGAAGTAAGTTACTTAGTAAACAAGGGAGAAACTGGAATTTTCCAGTGAGTTTATATTGATTAGGTAAAAAAGTACGTGAATAAGTACCATCCTTGGTTGTTTCCTATGACCAGTGCAGCGTTAGCGTTGTAAGTGCTTTTTTAGGAATAAGAGCCTCAGATTTTAGCACGTATCCAGAAATCCTCTTTATTTCCCTTAGAAACTGGCGAGGGAAAGGGTGATTTGAAATAGCCAAAGTGTTCTATCCTTTTTAATTTTCCAGAGTGGAGTGGTGTTGTAAATTCAAGAGGAATTGATTTCACGTAAAGAGAAAAGATTCTAGAGAGGTACATTAGTATTACATGTGGGGAAATAAGGCTGGAGAGAGAATCTCTCCTCCAGGCAAAATTCTCCTTGGAAATCTCCTCATTTCTTCAGATTGTTTTATTTCAACTTGAGAAAATGTGTGTAACTCATTGAGTAAATTCTCTTCACACTTATGGAACAGAGTCATCGCGGATACTTAGCACTATCACTACGGAGGATTTTTATTGTTCAAAGCGGAATAAGAGCTCAGCTAAACACACACTGAAAAGAGAAAGTAGAGGAAAGGAATGGGACGAGCGTTAAATGCGTGAGGAAATTACGTTAGCAAGAAAAGAGTTGAATAAACTGCTAAATCCTTTTTGTTACATTTTCAACTTTTATACGAAAAAAGTAACTCTATTTGAGGAGTTAAAATGTCACCAAGATAAATTTTAATTGCACTTTAGTACGCTTTAGTTCGCTCCTTAAACCACAACTTATAAGAAGATTTCTATACAATAATAATGAAGGCATTTTTTCCCTTCTATATTTTCTTTCAAGTAATCCACACTCTTTTCCTACATGGTACGAAGGAATGAAGAAAAAATGCTAATTCATCCCCAGCCAAGAGCGAGGATTTGAACCAATTTCCTCCCCATTAGCATACTACGAGGGAAATTCGGCGGGAAATTAAAACTTTTAATTCTAGGCTTTATTCTCGCTCTCTCTCTCTCACTCTTTCCCTCTAGACAAGATAATTACTCATCCGCTATTGCCCTTCATGTTCAGCCTCTCATCTCCTGCTAACTGCGAGCTCTCCATATAAAAAACAATCCCTCTCATTTAATCCAACAAGAGTATATAAATTAACAAATGAACTCCCCCAGGAGATTCCCTTCATCATAAGACCTTCATTCATATACAGCTCATCAGTCCAATTTAAAGCTACTCCTTCAAAATGGCTTGAAAAAGTAGCTTTTAAAAGGCCACGATTTTCTTATACAAGTGAATTTTCTGCTAGAAAAACAATCTTAATCACAATTTTTCTCTCTCACTGTCTCTTCAGCATACTACTTGGATTCAAGGAAAACGGAGAAAGTGAGAGGAGGGTTTTTTAGTATTAGGAAAAATAGGCGTAACCACAAAAAACTTTCTCCTTCATTGAAGAAACAAAACTAAAAAGAAGTGACGTGTGAAAAATTAAAAGCAAAAGTTACCATGACGGGTGGAGGAGATGAAAGAGATGGATTTACAACATCGATGAAGCTTCCCACAAGGACGGAGTAAAAGGGAGACGTAATAGAAGTACAAGTTGGGAAAAAAAATAAAAGAAGGAACTTCCATATTTTTTCCTCCATGTTTTTTCCCTTGTATTCAACTTATTCCTAATATTAAGAGTGAAAGAGAGGAGAGAGAGAGACTATATTAAGAGCGGGCTATAGCTTGAGACTTATGAAAGTACGGTAGTTGAGGGAAACTGAAAATAATTGCCCTTATGGGAAAACTCAACGTCAAATCGAGAAAAATTCCAATACTAAACAAGCTTTGGGTCCATCGTACCCTTAGTAACAGGTTATATTGGTTATACATGTAGAGGAAGGGAAAGGACTCAAGTACTAAAAACCACTTGAGATAGCATAACATAACATTCAAAGAAAATATGTGGAAAATTCATGGACTTTTTTTTATTATTTCTAAAAGAGACCATATTATGTACATATATGCTTATATTGGGGCGAGGTAGTGAAAGTCCTAAGGAGAGGAGAGAAAAAAAAACTCCAACTTATATCCATCTCCTTGGTAATTTTTTTCAATGGATAAAAATTGTCTCTGGAGTCCTATGCCAGAATTCTGTCAGCTCAATCACCCACACACACTGTTCCCATGGACTTTTATTTCTGCTTGCAAAGCGTTCTCTCTCATCGGTTCTCTCTCTCTCTCGCTCTCTCTCTCTCTCTACCCTTAGAAACTATGGGGCTTGGCTTATAAACCCAGAGCAAAAGTTTTTGAGAGTAAACTATAAATATATAGAGAGGACTTTTACCATCAGGAATCCCATATGTAGAAATGTGATGCACTTACAGGATTTTTATCTTAACTTGGGAAAAACAAGCTTTTCCACTCTCCCACAGGCAAAAACTTTGAGGCTTGGAAGAGAGGACATTTTTCCCAACTAAAATATAAAGTGTGTTAATTTAATTGGAAATGAAAATCAAAAGAAGAAAATTTTTTGGATTTTTTTTCTAAGCATGAAATTTATATATGTACCTACATACATAGTAGAGGGAAATCGATGATTTCCCTTTTGGATAATTAGATACAGAGCTGGGATACACTTGGAGATGTCACATAAATCCCCGTTATTCTTCTTTTATTTTCCTTCATTGGGGAATGGGAGCGAGGAGTATCATAAAAGACTATTTTATGTTCCTTCACGTCAGACTCAAGTGTTTGTGTTGTGGTCCTTGGGATATCCTTTATACTTTTCCTATATTCAACTTACTAGAGAAGGTGTTACTTTGGGGTACAGTCTATCATTGCATAGGGAGGAAGAGGAGAAGCTGCATGTATAAACGTAGGGAAAAGAGACGTCACGGGGATATAAAAGCTGCGTCAAGAAACTTGGAACAGCTGAACAGGTTTTTACCGCTAGATTTAATACATTGCTCGTGCTTCCGCTTCCTTGCTGAGATATTTGAGGCTCTTATTGCTCGTGCTCAATAATCTATTGTTAGACTGGAGAAATTTTACTTTTCTTGGAAATAGTAATTAATTTGGAACATCTCAAATGAATGGGATTACCTGCTTTGATTCATGAAGAATATATCTGGAGGGGAGGCTAATGGATTTATTCCTTGCCGTTTTACCACAGTAAAGAGGTGGCTCAAGTATCTAATAGAATTGAGGGATGTAACTAAATTCCTGGGATTTACCAAGGCTTCGTACTAGAGCTACTATGCTCACCATTACACTACCATCGAAATTTTGTGAATATAAATACCAATATATGTTGATATAAGAGTTGAAAGGAGGCTATACTCAAATTGTCTATTCACTCTGGATTGTATTAAGGGTTTCAAATTTTGCTTTTTCACTACACCTGCCTCATTTTACTGGATTGCGTAGTAAGGGCTTGGAACAGGTTTGCTGACAATTTGGTTTGCTGGAAATTGAATTTTTAGCGAAAAATGTAAATGTAAAATTATTCTCCGAATTCTTGTGCTAAAATGCACCTTCCTGCAAAATTGTTACTTTAGCGCCTACTATGAAGGCATGTGCTTTCATTATGTGTGGATTTAAATGGAAGGACCCATTTTAATAGATGGCGTTCCTTCAGGAAGCGTTAGGATTTGCAAAGCAACGCTATTAATTTTGTTAAAAAAAATAAACCTAGGATTTCAATGCACCTTCCTCTGCAATATTATTTCTCTAGCTCTAACACGCATCCCACGAAAAGGCTGCTACGCTTAGAAAATTAACTTGGAGTTAACTGGACAGCGTAATAAGTCATTTTATATAAGATATCCTTCCATTTAACTCCATGCTTAAGGAAATCCGCTCCAGTGTGGTCACAATGGTAAAACTGTAGTATGGAAAGTTTACACACGAACTTGCTTCTGAGTGCATCACAAATCAGGAATTAATTTTACATTAATATTCCTAACCCCGTTCAATTTCCTGGAGATAGAGCGTCCCTGAACCTGCTCCTACTTAAACAAACAGTAGTGAAATAAAGTTAAGTAAATTTCCTATGCTCACCATTACACCACCATCGAATTAACTACCTTGAGGAATTTGCCTCTTCCACAAAACAACAAGATGATGTAGACCTTGCCACATGGCACATGCATTATTGCTTTTGCATGCATAATTTGTTCATCTTATTCAGTCAAGTACATCTACCCTCAACTACGGGATTCTCTCTATTGTCCACCAAAAGATACGTACTCACTCAGCTATACTACTTGATCATTAAATCGTTTCCCAAGCAGGTACATTCCTCCCCACAAGGACACTAATGGAGACGGGGATTGGAAACCACAGCCCTTTCTCTCTCTCTCTCTATCTCCTAGGCTCATTTACTAACAAAATTATGTTTCCTCATCACGTAATTTAAAATGGAAATTTATTGAATGCGCCATGTTTGTCAATAAGGATCATTTCTAGCGTATTAACGTCCCCCATCTTTCTACACATACACTCTTCCTTCCAGCGACTCTGCATACGTGCTTTTTCTCCTAATCTTGTTTCGTTAATGGACATTTCCCACGTAAACCTCTACATGTTATTTATATACTCCAACCTTATCCATATACATAGACATGCACCATTAATAAATCAAGCTGTAAAGTTCGCGTTGGAAAATAATTTCCCAAATTTCTCTGTGTGTATACACAGGGAGTGAAAGGGAGAGAGACAGAAAGACTGAGTGAAGGAAACTTTCAAAGTAATTTGATTTACCTCCTCATCCTATGCATATACTATAGCCTATGAATATGTTTTATTTTAAGTTTGTCAACTCATACATGAGTGCCTACATGATGTTAACTTTTATCTCCATCCTTCCCCCTCTCAACTCTACAACCCCTCTCCCTCCCAAAAATCTACTCGAGTACGCTCACACGTACGTACACAACATTACTCAACCATCTAGGAGAGAGAGCACAATTATCCCTATTTTGTATGCCACATTCTCCTTAATGACGACAGACTACAACAAAAACAAAACGTGAGGAATCTAAAGTTTATTTTGAAAACCAAAACTTTTCTCAGGAATCATCATCCTCCTCATCATCATCATGATGGTAGAGACCTTGAGAGAGAAACTCACGAGCTCTGACGTTGAATAATGAAGAGACCAAAAAATCCTCAGTTCCCCCCTTTCTTTCTCTCTCTCTCCTTCAAGCTTCCCTACAACTTTTGTTATACACAACAACTTTCTCCTAGTACTTTCATCACACCAATATTTTAGCACGGTACACTTTTCCTCAATAAGATTCCCATTGAATTTTCAATCCTTTCCTATGTTAACACGAAAATCTACTAATTCTCCCTTTAATTTCCTCCCACATACTATAATTTCCTCCAATAAATTTTTAATATTTACCAGCTTGAAATTTTCTAATGTTAAATTTTGGCATTCTCACAATAGCAATAGTCCTCTCATTTATATGATTTAGCACTACCACACACTTCATAACAAGATAATATTGCTTAAAACCAAAATAGCTACACAGGAGAAAGTGCTAATTCAGCTCTTAACATTTGAATTATTACACATGAAATAACATTAAAACTCCATTGACTCTGCCTAGGAACAATGCGTTAATGCAATGAAATTACCTCCGTATCTATTTTCAAAGATAAACAGTAGTGTAGTGTAACAATTTAAGCATTTATTATCCCACAGAATAATAGACTTATCTCTGTATACCTCCCGGCCGTAGGTACTTATCTCATTATAAAATCCACTCATGTATGTAGGCATAGGATTCTAATGGGAGAGTTGTGTTGGGTGAAAGTAGGTGAAAGTCAGTAGAATATTAATGTGGCCTTGGATAAAAAGGTACATGTGGGTAGTAGGAAAATAGCGAAAGTTGTGTGTGAGCAAGAAGAACAAAGAAGAAGAATAAGAAGGAGTTTGAGCATAAATCATTTAAATAGCTCCACATAAATAGATATGGCATTTGTATTGTAAGAGCTTTAGGGTGGTAGAATAGTAATGATTTATCCCTATTTTAAATCTATCCACCCTACCGTATATCCGCCCTCGTATGTTATAAATATAGAAAGGGAAATTATTCAAGAGAAGGAATTTCAAGGGCTTTTGTTTTTCAAACGGCACTATTCCATTTTTGCTGGAATAAAATTTCAAAGGGTTAAATATATTTTTTAAGGGAGGATCTTGAGTTACATGTACGTGTGAAGTTTTCAGGAAACAAGGGAAAGATTATTGGGAAATGATGTGAACAAAAATGTAAACAGATATTATGGGGAAGGTTATAAAGGGATAGGTTGAGAGGGGGAATGTGTGTTTAGAAAATATGACGCAATAAAAGAAGCTAAGGTCGTGTGTAAACAAGGCGGAAATCAATTTGGTGGAAGTATAAAGGTATTCGTATGAGAAAATGTAAATAACCTGGAAGAATTTGATTGTTTGTTGTAAATAAACTATGGATTTCCATGTTGAGATTAGGATGAGAGAGAAATGGAGAGAAAGGGAGGGAAAAGAAATTAAAATTGAGGCATATTGAGTGGATGAGTTATGGAAATTCGTGTAAAATGAGGTTTACTTTTCTCCATACTCCGTCTGTCCCCAATACTTTCATCTTCAGTCATAGTTTTTCCTCTCTCTTGTTGGATCTCTATAGGTTGTTGATATTTGGTGGTTTTAGTAGTACAAGAGTCCAATGCTTTGCTTTGGGGGATTTGTGGATTTTGAGATCTATTTATCGATTTGGAGCTTCCTCTTCCTCGCACATTCTATTTTCTCTTAGCTACTGCAACCATCATCTTTCTATCTCTCTGTGTGTTTCTCTATCTCTCTCTCTCTCTCTGTCTGTGCTTAAAACGTTGGGAGTATAAAGCTTGGTGGTTTAAGGATTGCTGACTATGGTGAGTGTGCGGGATTACTTGTGTAATGAGAGTTTGTGGGAGGGAAAGTATTATATGTTTTTTGGAGAGCTGTGTTTATATTTTTATTGATATATTTTTGGGCTGTGTGTATGTGTATAGTCTGGGTGATGGTAGGGAGGATTTTTTTAAGGGCAAATCTTTTTCAAATACAATGATCTTGATCCCACACTTGTGGATAGTTGGTGTTTTTTGGGTAAGGGTTTAGTATTTTGAGGAGACCAAATGTTAGGAGTTTGTTAGAAGAGGATTTCTTAAAGGTTTCTTTTTATATTTGTGAAGCTAATTGGCTTCGGGGCTTTTATAGGATAGGGGAGAGCTGGCTATGTGACTTGAGATTTGTGCGGGGGTTATATCGTTGGCTTTTGTATGGGGAGAAAGCCAGATTTTTTGTGTAGCTATTTTTAATGGGAAGGTTAAAGGGGGAGAGATCGTTTAGAGGAATTAGGCTTACCTTCTTTTGGCTTAGGTTAATTTCTTTTGGTGGTAATTTCTCCTGTGCTTTCGATGATTACCAATACTTTGACGTTTTTCTCTTTTCTGTACATTCTGTTTCTATTGTGAGGGGTTTTTCCGTGTTTTATTCTATTACCGCGTACTTTCTCGGAATGTTCACCGTAATTTCTCTAGGACTTTCTCTGAACTTTCACTCGACTTTCTCTGGACTTTCACTGGACTTTCTCTGACTTTCTCTCGACTTTCTCTGGACTTTCTCTGAACTTTCTCTGGACTTTCTCTCGACTTTCTATCGACTACCCCAGCATTTTCTCTGCACTTTCTTCTTCCGTACGTTGACCATACTTTGTCCATACTTTCTCCAAATTTCCATGAGATCTTTTCTAATTGAAAAAAATGCAAACATATATATATGTAAAATAATAAAACCCGCTAGCCATTCTGAATTAAGTAGAAGATAATATTGTGAAAAATCCTTGAGCCCGCAAATTCAAAGAACTCGGTGAAAAGTTCAAAAAAATGTAGACGAGGATATTGTATCCTTGGAAAAATCAAAATGTTAAGTAAATATAATCAGAAAAATTCGCCAAAGGCTAGAGCCCCAGCCAGGTTCATAACAGAGAGAAAGAGAGCTGCTGTGTGTGCCACGGGAAAAAGAAGCTGTGCCGTGTGCTGCCTATATGAAAGGAATTTCAATTTGTAAAATTCTTTCACTCCAGCTTCGCCAATGTTATTCACATCTGATTCACAACATCCCCTTCCTAGGAACAGTATCTTTTGAAAAGATTCTTGCGGAACATATGCACACGTGACAAAGTCTACACTAATATACCCTTTGAATGGGGCACACGTTTTTAATCCAGTGAGTATAGTACAAGGCTGAGAGTTAGTTTGCCCTCAAAATCACAGCTGTGCCGACAAAAATCCTTGTGTAAAAAATGACTTGTGGATATATTTGTCATCGTATGTAGTAGGAAAGAGAAAAAACTCATATATGTTGCCCACATTTTTTCTAAAGCTATAGAAAACCCCTGCAGTAAATTATTTGTGAATGACAAGTTCCTGGCGTGTGCCAATCATGCAACAAATTTACTTTACCTTGCACTCTACTCCACCTGTCCAACTTTTGTTAAGCTCTAACCCTTGTAAATCCCACGTGGGAGAAAGTTTACACGGGAAAAGTACATACGAAAAAGATACATAGGAAAAAAGAAAGGGTACATGCGAAAAACGTCTCTACGAAAAAAGTACTTACAAAAAAGGTACATACTAGAAAACTACAACAGAAAAAAATGCATACAAAAAAGTACCACAAAACACTCCAGGTAAAATTCCACATACTTTCACATGAAAAAAGCACATAAAAATATATGGAGCTATTCGTATAACGAATCCACGTGTAAAATTCCCAAGGACGAAAGTAGCAAGGAGAAAGTCCATCCACAAAGTCCCACAAGGTTACAAGGACAACTTTCTTTAAAATTTTAGTAGGAAAAACCACCAATATTTTAGTTTCTCCTCTTTACTAATAATGCAAAAACTTACATGCACATACGACATACAACATTAAATTCAATGCAGTGCGCTAAAAACATCCAATGCATTATTAATGTACCCGTCAAGGTTGAAAATTTAAATGACCCTTCTGCACTTTCTCCATTAAACTTTACACATCACAAATTGCCTCCTCTCCAACTTTCACCCTTCAAAAAAAACTCAACGTTATTTCCATTGGAAAAAATCATTTTCTCTTTGAACCTCACATTTTACAAAATTCTTACGAGAGTAAAAAAAAACGCAAGAAAAACTCAACTAAAGGTCAATCATTTGAAGCGCCTATATTTTCCCCCCATCTACTTATCTTTGTCTGTCTCTCTCTCCCTCTACACCCACTCCTACTATTCCATTGGGTAGAAAACGTTAGCTCATTCCCAAGCCTCAGATAATATTTCCGGAGAAGGTTTCCTGAATCAGGCTAAAATCCTACCACAATTTTCTCTCTCTTTTTCAAGTATCCTTGAGAAGACAGTTATGAGAGTAGCTACTAGATCCCTATACGTATATTTTTATATAACAACATGTTTTACAGGTTTAACCATAGAGATGAGATATTGTCCATCCTGATCCTATATATTTTTCTTATATCCCCACAGACCAACACATGTCCAGAGATTTTAACATGATACTTGAAAACATATGCTTATAGGATAAATCCCATATAAAATAAAATAGTGGATAGTCCGTGAGGGCTGAGAATGACGCAGAGGAGAGCTAATCGTAGTCGTATTTCAACACCAAGATAACACATGTGTATATCCTGTCAGCTCCAGCAACATATGTTGAACGTGTAGACTTTCTTCATAAGAAGAGAAGAGAAAAAAAAGAAAGGGGCTCCCAGAAAAAATGTAAGTGTAAAATTTACACTCAAGTTCATACAAACACTTGACAACTACGAGGTAGAGGAAAAACCGGGGAAAAATAGCTTGTTAAAGCTCTTTTATTATTAAGGAACTTGCATGTAGGGGAAAATCTCATATTCTCTAACATAAGGGATTTATATAGAAAAAAGCCCCTGATAAAAAAAATCCTTGTACAGAGAAAATGTTATCTGATTTTTTTCACTGTCAACCAATATTTTCTTATTACTTGTAACATCACTAAACTAAAAGGATTGGCTTGTTTAGAGCCTCACATATGTTTTTACTATATGGGAAGATAATATTATAGGTTGTCCTACTAGTAATATTTACAAGGAGGGGAAAAGTGTCCAATAAAAATATACAACGTTAAATAAAATGTCCAGGATACATTTTATTAGGAGAGAAAGCTTGTCAGAGTGAAGTTCTTCCCATGTCTTTGAATTACAAGAAAAAGGATTTGTTTTTGGGAAGTTTTTTTTTCATAGCAGAGGCTAAATCTTAAGGAAACCCTTTGAACCTGGAATATACAAGATTATTTTGTAGGATGAGAAATAGTGAAGGAACTTGACCTGAAATGCCAGGGAAATTGTAAGGGAATTTTTGGAGGAGGGAAAAACTATGGAGAAAGTCATTTTTAGTGGACGTTACTTATTTACGGAACATTATAGTAATTTTAGAGGGTTTTCTTACATGAAATGTTCAGTACATGTGTATTTCCTATATAAATGTGTATGGTTCATAGGCTGAGGATTTACGTGAGGAGGGTGAGAGTAGAGAGAGGAGAAAGCCATTGGTAATTTGAATGTCGGTTGTGAAACTCACGACTCAGTCGTAAGTAACCATGAAGTAAATAAAGGGTAACAAATGTCGGGCTCAAGATTTTGGATCTTCCTTAGCATTATAAATATAGTGAGAGAGAGAGAGTGAGAGTGAGAGAAAGTATATAGGGAGAAAGGAGGGAGGAGGAGGAGAACAGCAGATGTGGGCAAGATTGGAGAGATTTGGATTTAGTAGTGTGTCATCAAAGTGTGGGCTCTTGTCTAGTAAAGGGAATCTCCCAAGGAGATAAAATGACGGGAGGGGATAGGAAACTATGAATCTTCTCACTTTTCCGCTAGCTTCTCCTCATATTCACATACACACACGGATAAATACACACGCTTTGTCAACATCCTCCCAGGTCCCTTTGATTGATATACTGTTTTTTTCCTTGCTATTTTTAGCCCTGTAAAATTTACTGAAATTTATTAATTTGCGTACTAAAATACAAACAAGAAGGAAAATTAGCACGAGGTGAGTATGTTTTTAAGCTAATTTTTATTAGCAGTTTGCAAAGGAGAAAGTCATTGAAACAAATTAAAGAGAAAATAATGAGAAAATCATTCGGGAACTCAAGGGAAAAAGTAGGAGGGAAATTGGGAGAAAGTTAGAAAAATGTAAGAGTAAATTAGGAGAAATGGTGGGAAAAAGTCGTGCCAAAATTCTGGAAAAAGCAAAGGGGAAAATCCGAGTGGAATTGAAGAAATTCTTTTTTTTGCGAAAATCTCGAAGGACGAAAAAAAAGTAGGTTAATTTTTCTTAGGAAGATCATCAAGACCTAATGAGTAATTTCCTGAGGGAATTAATCAAGGACCTAATTTGAAAGAATCCTTCAACGATTAATTTGTGAAGGGGGAATTAAAACAGATTGGAAAGAATTTAAAGGAATTACTCTTGAATTAGCTTGTGGCAACCAATGGAAAAAGTTTATTCCCTTACTTTTTTCCTCTTATATAATAGACCTTGCATTTACTAGTTGAGAAACTTTTTTTTTTACAATACCTGTCTTTATGGAAAAAATTATTATGTAAATATGCACATACCAAGGAGAAAGTCAAGGGTTGAAGTAGTGTACCAGGGAAAACGGAATATGTTCCACGTTAAAGGAAGAACTTTTTCACGACTTTCTTTTCCCTTCTCCATGTCATCCAACTCTCTGGAAAAGTATATAAAAACTCATATCAATTGCCAAAAAGAAATGTCATCCTACTCCAACCCCTGAGGATCCTGATATGCACAAGTTGGAACATTTAATAAGCCACTATTATCGTGAGATTTGGAGCAAAATATGACCGACTCACTTGATGTTTTTTAGTCAATAAAAAAGCTCTCGTCGTCCACAGTTTCTCATGACAATATCCTCGAGAGAGGGAGAGAGAGAGAGAGAGCGAGAGCGTAAGATAGGGGAAAGTTGGTGTAACTTGGAATTGGAAAACTTTTATCTTTTTTACCAACCCAACCTATATGAAAGGGATCAATTCCCGGAAATCAAATTTAACTGGTAATTATTTGCTCCTAGCACTTTAATACCCCAGGAGCTTCTCAAAGGACTTTCTCCACACAAATTCCAGGAACAAAGCAGGACGTTCTCCTACTTTCACCCTACCAAGAAATTTCATCTTAGATATTAAAATAATTCAAACATTCTTCCATACGGAAATTTAAATTATAATTTTTAGGTGAAAGTTGGTGAAAGTTAGTGAAAGTCAGTGAAAGTTGGAGAAAGTCGGAGAAAGTTGTCAAATTGAAAAAAATATGCAAAAAACATTTTTTTGCCAAACGATCATTTTCACTTCTCTCTCTCTTTAAAACCCCCATTATTCCAACTAAATCACCTGTACCCAATGTAAGAGAATGTTCCACATTTAAATACATGCTCAAATTCGCTATATGTATAAGTCAACGTAATTTAAATTACAATGTTTTACAATACAAAAAATTATAATTAGAAATAGAAGATTTGAGCCACTACATAAAACTTTCACCAGAGCTTTCTCCAACTGAAAAATAAAAATGATTTGATCTTTTACATACAAAAAATCACTCATATATTAAAACTAAATGTATTTGCACAGGCTACGTTACAAGTTGTAGACTTTAGTTGAAAAATATCTCGAGCAGCCAGGGAAATTCACTTGGAGAAAATTGGGTCCGTAAACATGTCTTGGAAGAGGAAAAAGGAACATAAACATTTCCAAGATTATTTCCCCTCTCCATCCCGTATTACTTCCCTTCCAGTCCCATGACAAGATAAGATGATGCAAACTATATACAAACTTTCTCCAATCCTTTCAACTCTATAATATTATCAAGAAAGAGAAAGTTGAACTTTCATAACTTTCCCTCAGGGTTATGAAACAGACAAGATATATTAATATTTGATCTACCTTTCCCCTCCTCTACTTGGTACATGCTACACAAGCCTAGTAAAAAATCTTTTTACCAAGTGCATTTAAAAGCATTAATTTTCAAAACAACCTCTACATGGCAACTTTGACTGACGCAGTGGGATTTGTCAACAAAACTATTTCTGTCTCAAAGTGAGTCAAGTTATTGCTCAAAGGAAAATTATTGTCCTTGCTTTCCTACTGTTGTATGTAACTCCGAATCGGAAAGTTTTTCTCCTCATTTATTTGTCAGACTTTCCCTCCTATCCTTGGAATTTGTTTGGGAAATTTTCTCTATTATTTAAATTCCATAGCAATTTTCCTACTCCACAATTCATTAGAGCTGATGGTAAATTTGTCATGTTTAAAATATTTCTGGATTTCCTCGCACTTGACCTATTGTGAAACCTTACTAGAATAGTGGTGTTTAGAGAAACTTTTCACATGAGAAGGATTAAATTACTCAACTTTCTCTCCCCCCTTGATGAATATATTTTGACAAAGTTGGTAAAAGTGTGGGTGTTACTTTCACCTGAGAATATAATTACATTTTACATGTAAATTCAAGAGGACGTGCAATAATTGTGAAATCCTCCCAAGAGAAAGTTTAAGTGAAAGCAGGGAAATTTTTCCCTCAACTTTCATTTTAAAATAGTAGCCCTTAATTTGGAAAAATAATAACAAGCGCAAAAGGGCCAGAAACTTTATTATTGAAAATTCAAGTACTTTCTCCAACTTTCACCTGAGTTTTTAAGCTTATCGCTAATAGGGAATAAAATACAGGGAAAACAGAGAGGAAAAAGGATAAAATAATTATATGTGCATTTTTCCATGAAAATAGACACGAGTGAGTTTTGGGATGGGAAAAAAGGGAGAAAGTGGGTGAAAGTACTTTATGAGAACGCAGTTCGAGAAACTCTACCAAGGGACCACTTGAGAAATTTTCTTTGGAAGACCTTAAAGCTTTTGCATTTGAATTTTACAGCGATAATAATAATGGTGATAGTCGGGAAGTATAATTTCCCCTCAAGTCATGAATAAATTTTATGAGATGGCAAAAGTAAGGGAGAAAGAAGAAGAGATGGCACGGAGAGAGAGAGAGAGAGAGAGAAAGCTTGGGCCTAGAGAAATCCTGATAAAAGCACAAGTGGATGGTCCAATTTTCTCCCACCTTTATAGACTACATTATGTTATGGGAGGAAGAGGAGAATCTCTCTTGTCTTTCCAAAACCACTACATGCAAATAACCAAGTCAAACTTTCTAGAGGTTATAAAATTTAAATGGTATATGCAAATTGGTTTTAGACATACACACACACATACACCGACACTTATAAACTTAGCTTACACAATCATTTATCTACCACTGACTACCTTCATCTCTCACAGAGCTCAAGAAGAAAAGGCTCTTCAAGAAATAAATTTCACCTCTTGAAATTTTCCACTAACTTACCTTCACTATTTTACTGGCTTACGGAATAACCTCTTTTTTTATGACTCTCACTTAACGTTACATTTATGAGACTATGAGATCGTAATTTTGAATGTCAACCACGTTTAGTCTAATCGTGTATTCTCTACCTTCTTTGTGGTTTCCAACGAAGAGCTTCAAGGGTGTTTTTTCAATGTGCCGGCTTCCTACTCAGTCACTCTATTTTCCCGAGTTTCTCTCTATAGTGCACTCTGGTTTCTCGGTAATTTTGCAAATTTTATTATATTTTTCAAGTGCATGAAATATGAAAATTGGACTTTTTTCATCCTTTCATCATTATTCTCTCTACTAGGGGCTACAAAACGTGGATTATATTTTATTATTTAGGTACTAGGAAGTTTACGAGTGAACACTATTTTCAGCTTAAAAATTGAAGGGAAAGTAAGATAGGGATCTTTATGGAAATATTATTTATTTACATATTTTATCCGTGCACATATACATAAATTTGAAGAAGTATTCCTAAATTGGTCAGTACCACCTTAGGGGATTTTCATAAAAAGGCGGAACTCGCTTTTAAAGAAGCGATTAACCTACAAAGAGAAAGTTGGTGGAAGCATTTGAAATTGATAATGTGGTGAAAGTGGAGAAAGTCAATGAAATGGAAGAGGAGAAGTTAGGTTAAATTAGTCATGGCAGTGGATGGGAATGTTGTTTATGAAAGTAGTGAAAAGAGCAGAGAAAGTCAGTGAAAGTGGAGTAAGTCAGTGAGAGTGGGGAAAGTCAATGAGAGTGGAGTAAGTCAGTGGGAGTGGGGAAAGTCAGTGAGAATGGGGAAAGTCAGTGAAAGTGGAGTAAGTCGGTGAGAGTGGAGAAAGTCGGTGAGAGTGGAGTAATTCATATAATGGCTAGCCTACCAAGGGCCATGCTTTATTTCACTTAGGACTATCCCATCATGAACTTATATGTACATTGCTGTA